>ML664653.1:2033446-2079923 GCA_007570785.1 Antilocapra americana | reverse complement strand
AAATTCTTTACACACTTAGCTACATAAAACAGTGACTTCAACTTGCTAAAGATTTTCTTCAGTCTTCACAGCATACCTTTCAGGCTATAGAAAGGCACCTGCTAAAAAAAGTAATTCAGGCTATAGGACAATGACACGATTTTGAGCAGGGATGTTTGGTGGCTCAAACGGTAAAGAATTTGCCTGCAATGCAGGAGACTCAGGCTTGATCCCTGGGTTGGGAAGATCCCCCGGAGAAGGGAATGGCAATTGACTCCAGTATTCTTACCTGGAGACTCTCATGGACAGAGGAGCATGGAAGGCTACAGTCCATGGACTAGCAAAGAGTTGGACATGACTGAGAGACTAACACTTTCATTTCAAGGTTATAAATGATGGCTCCTCTTACAAATATATTTATCTTTAATAATAATTCCAAAGTGAAAGTCATTTTTTATTTGTTTCCTCCACTTATTGGGAGCAGTTCACAGAAGCCACATTATTAGAATTGCTGGGTCCCAGATAAAAGCACAGATGAAGTCAACAAAGTCCTCTGAGATCCTTCATTGGATCCTATTTCCAAGGGATCAGCCAGAAACACAGGCCATGATTCAGTCTTCCAAATACAGGTGGGCAAGCTTCATAACAGCAAGGCCACGGACTAACTAAGTGCCCTGCTGTACCCCCAGACTCCCAAATCTACAAACAAATCCCTTATCCTATCAGGCAAGTGCCCTTCCCATCTCCAAGTCAAGGCTGAGCAAATGCCAATTCAATACCAGAAACCTTCCCACCTGACAATTATTTTGAGCCTTTCCTGTTGTGCCTGAGTTTCAGCAGACTTTGGTTTTACTCTTCCCTAAATATACCATGGGCTGCCCAGGTGGCTCAAACGGTAAACAAACTGTCTGCAATGTGGGAGACCCTGGTTCGATCCCTGGGTCGGGAAGATCACTTGGAGAAGGGAATGGGAACACACTCCAGTACTCTTGCCTGGGAAATGCCATGGACAGAGGAGTCTGGTAGGCTACATTCCATGGGATCACAAAAGAGTCATGACTTAGTGACTAAATGACAACAACAACAAATATACCATGCATCTTCACACTTCCATGCCTTCCTTCCTGCATATTGTTTCTTCTGAATGGTCACCACCTCCCTCCCACTGCCATCTACATTGCAGTTGTCTTGGTGAACTGCTACCTCATCTTTCAAGGCATATCATTCAACAAACCTCCCACTCAGCGTCTGCTGGAATAATGACATGCTACTTCTTGTGTCTTATCAAAAATCCATTGATACCTTCTTCACATTGCATCATAGGATAATTTTAATATAGTTTTCCCTTGCTAAAGTATGGTTGCCTTTGGATACCATCTTACTCATTTTGATATTCCCAGAGTCTTAGTGTTCAACAGACAATGGAGATGTAATATACTCTGGAAGACAATGCTTTCTTATCAATAGGGGAAATACTATTAACACACTCACCAAATGATGTATGGGCTTCCCAGGTAGCGCTAGTGATAAAGAGTCTGCTTGCCAATGCAGGAGACTTAAGAGAGGTAGGTTTGATCCCTGGGTTGGAAAGATTCCCTGGAGAAGGAAATGGCAACCCACTCCAGTAACCTTGCCTGGAGAATCCCATTGAGAGAGGAGCCTGGTGGGCTACTGTTCATGAAGTTGCAAAGAGTCAGACATGACTTAAGTGACTTACACGCATGCAAATGATGTACATGATTAAAACATCCAGTATAGGACTGAAAGGAAAAACAGAAAGATGGCCAAAACAGGTCAAAATTTAAAATAAGAGACTGGGTTTCCTTAAGAGTCTATTGTTTCTTTCTCTTGCTCTTTCCCAATCTCTAAAGAGCTATCACACAGAAAGATGACCATTCCACAATGAAGACTGGTTCTGAACTTTTATAGTTACATTTTTTGAACAGAGTAGGAGACAAAATAAAGAGAGGAAGGAGAGATTCCCTCATACCCCTAAAGCCTACTCAACACCTCCACCTGGGTATCTTCTAGCCCCTTAAATGTAAGATGTCCAACAGGAAACTCCTTACCCAGAGGTGGGCAAACCATGGCTCTTAGGCCAAATATGAACCACTGTCTGTTTTTGTAAATAAAATTTTACTTGAATACAGTCATGTCCATTTGTCTGTAGATTGTCTATGATTGCTTTCATGCTACAACACCAGAGCTGAGCAGTTAGAGTCAGTTTAGCCCACAAAGCCCAAAATACTTGCTATCTGGCTTTTTATTTTTTAAAAAAATTGCCAAGTCCTGGATTCTTAACAATCCAGATCACTCTATTGACTGTGTTCTTCATTTTAACAATTGGCATTGCTACCCATCCTGAGGTCCAAATATAATCCATCTCTCCTCTCACTCTCAACCACGTAGCCAATCACTTGCTGATCAAACCACTGTTGTTTCAACTTTTGAAATATGTCTAGAACTTTCCCCCATCTGCATTCACTACATCAGTCCAAAGCAGCCTCCTCTTTCACCTGAGCTATAGCACAACATCCTACCTGCTCTCCCCACAACCAGTCTGGAATGACTTTTCTTTAAAAAAAAAAAGCAAACAAACAACAAAATGTATTTATTTATTTATTTTTGGCTGTGCTGAGCCTTCATTGCTGGGCACAGGCTTTCTTTAGTTGTGAGGAGCAGGGGCTACTCTCTAGCTGCAGTGCACAGGGTTCTCATTGTGGTGGCTTCCCTTGTTGTGAAGCACAGGCTCTAGGGCACATGAGCTTCAGTAGTTGTGCACAGGCCCTTCTTTGCTCTGCAACATGTGGAATCTTCCCAGACCAGGAATTGAATTCATGTCTCTTGCATTGGAGGGCAGATTCTTAACCACTGGACCACCCCACAAGTCCTAGAATGACTTTTCTAAACCATAGATCTGATTGTCATCTAATTAAATAACAATCCTAGTTAAATCCCTTCACTAACCTCCGATTGCCTTTAGGATAAGGACTAAAATCTTCAACATGGCCTTCAAAGGCCTTTGAGACCTGGTCAAGCCTTCCTCCCCAGCTCCGTCTCCAGTAACATCCCTTGCTCTTCCCCTCAGCCATTGTTCTGTCACAGCCTTTCTTCTCTTCCCTCTTCAAGCCACAGTGTGCACTCTGTACCTTGATCTGATTCATTGCCTCTTTCTTCTGCACCCTTCACTTTCTGTTTCCAAAGCCTATTAATCCTTATCTGCTGCTTCCTCCAGAAAGCCTTCCTTAACTGCCACAGATTACGCCTCGCACATATACCTTCCCACATTACTAAAAGAAATATGCAATAACATATTTTATGTTTTATATCATTATATTATGGGCTTCCCTGGTAGCTCAGATGGTAAAGAAATCCACTTGTAATGTAGGAGATCTGAGTTCGATTCCTGGGTGGGGAAGGTCCCCTGGAGAACTGAATGACACCCCACTCCAGTATTCTTACCTAGAGAATTCCATATAACACCAAGTGTATGTGTAAAGTCTCTTAGTCGTGTCTGACTCTTTGCGACCCCATGGACTGTAGCCCACTAGGCTCTTCCATCCATGGAATTCTCCAGGCAAGAATACTGGAGTGGCTTGCCCTTCCCTTCTCCAGAGGATCTTCCCAACCCAGGGATCAAACCCCGGTCTCCTGCACTGCAGGCAGACTTTTCACAATCTGAGCCACCAGGGAAGTCCACATATAACACCATAATGTATATTAAATATGTAATATATAATACAAATTATGTTTCTTTATATAAAATGCAATTTATTACAGATCGTAGTTGCCTGACTCTCCTGGGAGACTACGAGCTTTGTAAGTGCATGAGTTGTTGGTTTTATTTCCTATCCCATCTACAGTGAACAACATGTGGTAAATATTCGATTCTACAGAGCATGGAGCTTTACCCAGGATCTCCCTCAGCTGCCTGACACCTACTTCCTCCCCAGCATCTATGGCTGGAGTAGTGTTAGCCGCTCAGTTGTGCCCAACTCTTGCGAACCCATGGACTGTAGCCTGCCAGGCTCCTCTATCCATGGGATTTTCCAGGCAAGAGGAGTGGGCTGCCATTTCCTTCTCCAGGGGATCTTCTCAACCCAGGAATCAAACTCAGGTCTCCTGCTTTGCCAGCAGATTCTTTACTCTTTGTCACCAGGGAAGCCCATGTAGCCTCAGCAAAATCGTTACCATTACTGTGCATTTTTTTTCAGTTCACTCCCCACTTCTCCCTTGCTGTGCTCTGTATCATGGTGGTTTGAACCATGTAAATCACACTTCCCAGGGCTTCTGGTTAGATTCAGCCAGTGGGAGCCCTGCCAAAAGCCTGGAGAAAGGTGAGAAATGCAATGCATTTCTCCCGTGCCCATTCATTCTCTCTCTTTCTCTCCCCACCTTCTCCGGTGAGTGGAATAGTCAGCAGCAGCAGTTTGTCTTCACTGCCCCAGCTATTGCTGGGCAGCCCCTGCCCCGATTCCAGACCCTCAAGGTGACTCCAGCTCCTGAGTTCTGCTAACACTATCTTTTCCATTCCACCTTCAGCGCTGGGAATGTTTCCCAATGTGTTCTTTGGACTCTTTTAACACCTTTGCAATTTCATCCCTGCTATTCAATTCCTTTAATTAAACTATCTGCTATTATTTCTTTTTTTCCTGACTAGTCTCTACATCATTACTGAAGTTATTTTCTTACATTTAGAATTCTACCTGACATTCATATACATTGAAGAACATCTATATAAAGCACACAAATTTGGGATAAACTTCACTGAACAAAGACTGAAATCTATGTAAAAGGGCATCCTGGAGGGGAGTGTAAAATCTTAGACTTATGAAAGGAGGCAGGACCTCAAACATGTAATCAGAAGAACACTGCCTTATGATGTCAGGTTTGAACACCAGAGATTGTTGCAACTGACAGGCTCTAATCTATAAAGTGGAAATGCAGAAAGGAGACCGAGGGTGAAAGGAGGAGAGAGGGAGTGGTATAGGGACAATTTTTCAGGAAATACCAAGTTTTTTAACAGATGACTTCAAGCTGAGGGGTAATTTTCAGCTTGGCACTATGAAGCAAGATTCAGATAGAAGTGAAAATACCATTAACTAAACAGTAACTCTCAGTAGACTGCAGGAAACTCTATTCTCACAGAGAATAATACAGGAGTAATAACTTGCCCCCTAAAACAGTGGGGAAACCATTCATAAGAGCCTGGAATAAAATAGAGCCTGAGAATCAGCTGAATGTTTGAAAGCCAAAAATTACAGATGGATAATAAATTGAATAACCAGAAAAAGTTCATGCACTTGGATTTAGAAAATGAGCTTATCAGTTAGCATAGTTTCTTTTCTGATTCTTCTGTTATAATTACTTAGTGTAGTTTATGGTTTCTTTCAAGCTACCTTAGGCCTTTTCTGGAACAAGGTTATGCATAAACACGTAAATAAAGTAAACTTTAAAATGCAAAAAAAAAAAAGAAAATCAGCTTATTAGCATTTTGGCATTGCAAATACTATTTTTCAAAAAATAATTTCATTCATTCGGGCCCCAGTAATGTATGCTTTTTAATAATGCCACTTAAAGTTGGTTAAAGTTTTATATTTTCACTATCATGAAGAGATTCTCTGAAAAGAAAGTTGAGCACTTTTTTATGATCATAAACCATACTTTAAAATTTTTTCAGACTATTTAATGACATATTAAAATACTCATGATTCATTGGTGAAATTAAACAAATAAAACCTAAAACAAAGACTAGAGGCAGTTTATTTAGGAGAGATTCCTAGAAACAGCAATGTGGTCATAGGAAGAGTGAGATGATGAAAGAGGAAAAGCCAATAAAGGGTATGTTTCTGGGCTGGGTCATCTCTTGGGCAACTGAGGTTCAATTCTATTGGACATCCTCTTCAAAAGCATATAGAATAGTATATTAGAATTATCCTTCTTAAGACAGAGACTGAAGTATTTCTCTACCAACTCCCATCCATGTTGGCTAACCCTATCACAGAAGTTAACGCCATTGAACCTCTGGATAGAGTAAGCAAACTCCTGCAGCTTCAGAGAAAACAGAACAACTAAAAGTCTCTGGGATGGCTGAGACAGGAAGTTGGTAGCATGTATGGGGACTTTTCACTACAGCCAAAGTCAAGTGAGCCAAGGAGATGTGACACAAGGCACACAAAGGTATGTGTCACAGTGGGCCCCTTGCACCACCCAGATGTGCTCCTGTCCAAACAAGATACACCCTGTCACTAAATATTCAAGATGGTGGCCAGCTGCAGCCTCAAAAAAAACAAACAAACTTAAGACAGAGTTATTTTCCTTGATGGTGCCAATTAACTAAACCCAAGGCTGTAATTGATACTCATCAGCTTATTCTGCTGCCATGCATTCCAGATTTCCTTTACTCTCAGGGTCAGAAGTTCAATTGACCTAGATTGTTCACCAAGGGAAATAACTATATATTTTTTAATTGTGTAATTTAGATGTTTCATTAATTCAGAATGACCTCACCAATTCAGTCCCAATTAGTGATTATTTGCTGTAGGGTCTCTTACACTTATGGAGTGTAGGTGAAATGGAAAAATGAAAACATAGTAGTTAGAATCTAGACAAGGCATATTGGAAAAAATGAAGTCCAACTCTGGGATATCATACTACCTGTCTCAGATAAAATGGGACACTAAAATGATAATATATGATATAATTATTACAATGTTTGTCATTAAGTATCAAATTTGTCCAATTCACATAACAAAATGAGTTTCAAGAGACCCAGTTACCATGAGCAAAATTAAAGTTAAAGCTACCAGGATAAGAATTATTTAGGCAAATCCTTTACTCCAGATTCCCTGGTGGCTCAGATGGTAAAGAATCTGTCTGCAATGCAGGAGACCTGGGTTCGATCCCTGGGTTGGGAAGAGCCCCTGGAAAAGGGAATGGCTACTCACTCCAGTATTCTTGTCTGGAGAATCCCATTGACAGAGGTCTGGTGGGCTACAGTCCATGGGGTCACAGGAGTCAGACCCACGACTGAGCAACTAACACTTTCACCTTTTCACTTGTTGTAGATTACCAATTTTGCTATTAGTTTCCTCTCAGATAAAAAACATCTCTTTCTGAGTGAAAAGTATCCAGATTAACAATTTTAAAATGGCAATAAATAGGATCCAGGGAGTTACTATGTACTCTCCAAATTATATGCCAAAACTGTTGAAACCAAAACTGAAAATGTGAGAAAATCCAAATATGCCATCAACACTAAATAAATCAACTTTGGGCAGAAACAGTTCAAACCCAAGCACTGTATAATTGCATCCACCACACCTGACTAAGCTGCAATTTCACTTCAATGTACTGCTTTTGGCCCAAGAACCCAGCTAGCTCTTAAGTCAGACATTTATGATATTGATGGGCACTGCTGATTTCTGTTGCCACTGCTCCAAGAAATCATCCAAGCAGGTTCTGTTTCCTGAATGGACCTATCACTAGCAAGAAGGCCCAGTGCTGGTGATTAGTCACAAATAAATTTCCTTTCATTAATGACTCCAATCATTTGCCAGTTTATGATTCAGAATCATGGGAATAAATCCCTTAGAGCTTGGTCACTCCAGGTAATAAATCTGACTTTTCAGAGCCCCAGGCATACACATGTGCAGCCTATTTATTTTCTCATTTCCTTTCTCACCTCTTATCCACATGAATGTTCTGTTTATGCACCAAATTCACAGGGACAGATGTAGTATATGGTCTGGAAACATGATAAAATATTTGAAATAAAGTTACATGGTTCCACTAATAGTTTATTTAAGTCTTTAAAGACCTTTAGAAACATCCATCAAAATGATGCTATAACTTCCTACAGAACTGTAAGACTGGATTAACAAATATGAGCTTCTCAAATTCTGTTCCATTTAAGAAGTTTTTTACATATGGAGTTACCCACCTCTACTAAAAAGTCTTCAATAGAAATGACATTTCCCCCACAGTCTGCTGGTATTAGACAGAATTATCTCCAAATACTGACTAAATAATATCTATCACTCAGCACTACAATTCAGTGAAGAAAGGACGGTTCCTTTAATTCACTTACTGGATAAATTAGATAGCCATATGGAAAAAAGATGCATTTGACTCTTACATCATTCTTTATTTTTAAAAAAATCCAGATGGATTGTATATCTAAATGTGAAAGGTAAAAGAATAAGCCGTTCCAAAGGAAAGCATAAGGAGAACATTTTGGGACTTGAAAAGATTTCTTAAATAGGACATAAAAACCATTAGCCATGAAAAAAAAAAGCAAATAGTATTATATCAAAGTTGCAGGCATGCTAAGTCACTTCAGTCATGTCTGACTCTTTGCGACCCCATGGACTGTAGCCCACCAGGCTCCTCTGTCCATGGGATTCTCCAGGCAAGGGGTGGGTTGCCATGCTCCCCTCCAGGGGATCTTCCTGACCCAGGGATTGAACCCACATCTCTTACGTTTCCTGTGTTGGCAGGTGGGTTCTTTACCATTAACCTCATCTGGGTGCCCCTATATCAAAGTTAAGACTTTCTATCTATCAAAAGAGATCATGAACAGAGTGGAAGTCAGTTCTCACAGTGGGAGAGGAGATTCATGATACACGAATCCCAAAAGGATTCACATTTTCAGTATATAAAGAACTCTCACTTATCAATAAGAAAGACAACATAATAGAAAATTAGGCAAAATACTAAAATATACTTTGTTACTGAGAATATTCAAAAAACAAGAAAAAAGGGAGGAGAAGAAAAGATACTCAACTGCCCTATTATCTGGAAAATGCAAACAAAAAAGCAAACCAAAGAAAAGAAAGCAAAAGCAGGAGGAATTTTTATAAAGGAGTCAACACTTGGAGAAGTGATTCAAACAGAGGTGAATTTTTTCTATTTTTTTTTCTTTCTTTGCTTTTACAGTATTGCTCTGAAGGCAGTCCCCAGTTGTGGGGCTGTGAAGAGACACAAATATGAAAACTAAAACTCAGATACAAAATCCATCTTTCTAGACAGAGAAATCAGGAGAAAGGGGTCCCAGAATCCAAAAAGTGTGGGAAAAATTTTTTTCTGGTGCCTTTGCCCTGAGAGTGGGTCTCAGTCACAGACCTGCATGGCAGTGGCAGCATGGATGACTAAAACTCTGAGATAAAGCTCAATTTTCTGGCCAGAGAAACCAATAAAGAGACTCCTGAGAGGCAGAAAGTGTGAGAGAAATCCCAAAGAGAAGTGGAGAAAAGGATCCCCTAATACTCTGTATGAATTCACAGAAGTCCTGGGATCCTCACCCTTGAGTCGTTTGTGCACAAGAGAGACACAACGAAGCAGATGAAAAGCTTTGAGAAATGAAATACACGTCAATTTACTGCGAAGTCTCAACCTAACCCTGAGTGGCACAAATTAGGGACAGACCGAAAGGAGCATAGGAAAGGCTTCATAAACCAGACTGAGAGTAGAGTCCTCCCTCACTTATGGGGTGCGATGAAACTTGCAGTCTGAATCTAACTGGGTTAATTACTTGCCAGACAAAATAAATCAACTTTCTCCAGAGGATTATAACAAGATTCCAAGGCTGCACATCAAAGGGTTCCAAACATCTAGATAAAATAAAAAATTACCCAACATACAGAGAATGCTTTCAATGTCATCTTTTCTCAACAGATGTCAGTTCTGCAATGATCCAGATAATGGAAATATTAAAGACTTAAAGCAAAAATTATAGCTATGCTCAGTGAAATAAAGATAAACACATTTGATGTGACTGGAAAGATGAGAGTTCTCAGCAGGAAAATAGAGACTATAAAAAGATCAAATTTAAATTTTAAATCTGAAAATTAAATATCTGAACCTTAAAAATTCCTGGACAGACGAAACACCAAAATGGAGATGATAGAAAAATAGTGAAATTGGGCAGAAAAAAAATACAATATTATAAAGCAATTATCCTCCAATTAAAAGTTAATAAATAAAATCATAAAAGAAATCATGAACTTAAAGATAGGCCAATAAATATTATCCAATATAAAGAATAGAGCAAAAGAAATTTTTTTTAAAATTGAGAGAGTTGCAGGGACTATAGAACAATACCTAAAAATTCAACAGTTGTATCATTGGAGTACCAGAAGGCGAGGTGAAAGATGTTGGTACAAAAAAGAAAAATCAATATTTGAAGAAATACAAATTCTAGGAAATAATGTTGGAAAACTTCCCATCTTGGTTTTTTACAATTTCATAATTGTTCAAATAATTTGCAAATTCAAGAAGTTCTATGAATGCCAAACAGAATAAACCAAAGGGTACAGCACCCAGACACATCATAATCTAATTGCTGCAGTCAAAGATGGAGGAAAAAACCTTGAAAGCAGCTAAAGAAAAACAACATATTATTAATACATACAGGAAAATGATTTAAATGACTGCAGATTTCTTATCAGCTTAGAGGTAAGATGGGGGAACCACATCTTTAAAGTACTAAAAGAAAGAAGCAATGACCCAAAATTCTATATCCAGAAATATCATTCAAGAATGAATGCTAAAAAATACATTCTTATATGAAAGCAAACTAAAAGAATACATTACCCACAGACTGGCTCTAAAATAAGTACTAAAGGCAGTCCCTCAGGCCCAAATGAAAATGATACAAGGAAAAAATGGAACTTCATGAATGAAGAAAGAGCAATAAAAATGATAAATACCCAGGAAGATACAAAAGATTGTTTTTCTTCTGAAGTTCTTTTTTAAAGGTACAACTCTTGAAAACAAAAATTATAATGTCTGGTGAAGTTTAAACGTATGTAGATATAACACTTATGACAACTGTAGCATAAAAGTCAGGGAAAGATAAAGGGACATATATGGTTGTAAGGTTCTACATTTTACTTGAAGCGGTAAAATATTGCGAAATTAAACCATAAAACAACTTTTAAATATTCTATAGCTTAAATAAGGAAACACAAAGAAATTTTAAAATATTTTGAACTAGATGAAAATGAAAACACAGCATATTAATACTTGTGGAATACAGTTTTAAAATGCTTAGATGGAAATTTAGAGTATTAAATACCTATATTATAAAAGAAAAAAGATCTGAAATCAATAATTTACTCAAATCAAATGTCTGGGAAATATGGCATCATGTTAAGAAAAGGAGAGAAAAAAGTGGATGTCAGAATGGTAACCAATATCTTAAGGTTTAAAGGATTCACTATATCCATAGAAGGGGCTTCCCAGGAGGTGCTAGTGGTAAAGAACTCACCTGCTGATGCAGGGGACATAAGAGACCACGTTCATCCCCTGGGTTGGGAAGATCCCCTGGAGAAGGGCATGGCAACCCACCCCAGTATTCTTGCCTGGAGAATCCCATGGACAGAGGAGCCTGGCAGGCTATAGTCCATGGGGTTGCAAAGAGTTGGACATGACTGACTGACTAAGCAGACATGCATATACCTAGAAATATCAATCTTGGTCATTCTTTTTTCAATTTTAAGTGTAAAGAAATTCTATAAATACTAAGACCTGAAAAACAAATTACCAACAAAGGAACAAAAAGCAAGCTGAGTTTAGAATCCTTTTCTGCAATACAAAATGCTAGAAGACAATGGCTCAATAGCTAATACATTTGAGGGAAAAGGAATGTGATCCAGTTATTTCATATCACTCACAGTTGTCATATATGTATGTGTAAACAACAGAAAGTCAATTCACATACGCAAAGCCTCAAAAAATATATTCTTTATATATGCATTTTTGAAAAACTTGCTTGAAATGAACTCCATAAGTTGAGAGAGAAGGAAAATAAGAAACTTAAGAATAGGTAAATGGTATTACAAAAGGATCAGCAAGGAACATCAAACCTGCCAAATCAAAAATTAATGTAAATGGTTTTTATGGATTTGGTTGTGAAACTGTGTGCAATCATTGACACATAGTTGACAATTATGTAGTTATATATTAGAATAGATATAATATAAAAGTGATCATTGAATAGCATTAATACAGGTATAAGTCTCTAGATAAGGAGGTAATTGCATCAAAGAAGAAAGTAAATGCCTTTTTTAAGTCTCTTATTTTTAAATGGAGAGGGATTGCTTAAAGTGGCATTTTACTCTTGACTCAGAGAAATATATATTTTCCAAATCTTTTGAAAAAATTAAGGTTAATAAAATTAAAATGTAACATTGTTGTTACTGTTTAGTTGTTAAGTCATGACCGACTCTTTGCAACCCCATTCACTGTAGTCCACCAGGCTCCACTGTCCATGGGATTTCCCAGGCAAGAAAACTGGAGTAGGTAGCCATTCCCTTCTTCAGGGAATCTTCAAGACCCAGGGATCAAACCCAGGTCTGCTGCATTGCAGGTAGATTCCAGAGATGGAACGTGGGTCTCCTGCATTGCAGGCAGATTCTTTACCACTGAGCCACCAGGGAAGCCCATAAAATATGATATACTGTTTTTCATTTAATCTAAGGCAAGAAACATCTTTTTTAATGTACCACAAAGAAATAAAAAATGCTGCCAATTAAGCTATAGCATATCATCAATTATAAGACACATTTTAATTTCAGAAGTACTAAAATGGTAAAAATGTTTCTTAGAATTTATAAAATATATTGTTTTCCAAATCCCTGGAGAAGATAAAAGCAAGATTCAAGTTTATGTAACAAAAGAAAAATAAATTAAAACAAAAGAATCATAAGGAAAAAACATAAAATAAAATAGCAAAAATAAGAGCAAATCCAGCAGGTATAACAACGAATATTTATGCATCAAGTACAACTGTATTTCAATTTTAAAATAAACAAAAACAGAAAGCAAACACTCATTCTGGAATAAAATGGCAGGGTAAATCATAGGCTATTTATAGGACACAAACCTAAAACAAAATGATACAATGTTTAAAACTTTTTTAAAAAGATAAATAAACCAGGTGAAGCCAAAAAAATTAAGTAGGATAAAAAGGATCATTTTATAATAAATGTGATTTAAAATGAAGATATGTTAATCATAAAACGTTTGGGTTAAGTAACACTACATTACAAAGTACAAAACAAAGACTATTTAAAATGCAAGAATAAAATGGCAAGACAATATAATACTGGAAAATTTTGACCTTTCTTATATTCAGACAAAAATAAATAAATAATCTCGAAGATGTAGAGAATCTGTACATATAAAGAGCATGGTTTATTTAATAAATGTATACCATATATACCATGACTGAGCGATTTCACTTTCTTTCACTTTCACTATACCACATAATCTGCAAAAGAAAATAAACCTTTTAACAATGTCCATGGTAATATTTTTAAATCGCTGTATATTAGACCATGAAGTAAGCCTCAATAAATTTCAAAAAGCAGATACTTCGCAAGTTATGGGCTTCCCTCGTGGCTCAGATGGTAAAGCATCTGTCTGCAATGCAGGAGACCCAGGTTTGATCCCTGGGTCAGAAAGATCCCCTGGAGAAAGAAATGGCAACCCACTCCAGTACTCTTGCCTGGAAAATTCCATGGACGGAGGAGCCTGGTAGGCTACAGTCCATGGGGTCACAAAGAGTCGGGCACAACTGAGTGACATCACTTTTGCAGGTTATATTCCTAACCTCAGTGTAAAAAAAAAGATTTAAAAAAATAATATTTTAAGCAAAATCATTATTCAGCTTCTAGAAAGATACAAAATTTTCAACAATTCTTGGGTCAAATGAGAAATGAAACATTATTTATCAATCACTTAGAAAATGAGAGCAAGTCAAATAAATCAGATAAAGAGAAACAACCTAATAGAAAATCAAGCAAAGAATATTGGCAAGCAATTTATAGAAGTATTAGTAGCTAATAAGCAAATGAAATTACCCTAACCTAACAACAAAGAAGTATACGTTAATGTAAAATAATAACGTACTTCTTTACATATCAATTTTGCAAAAATTAGAAAAGACAGTTCCACTTTGGTGTTGGATAGAATATTAGAAAGCATATGACTTAGAGGTAATATAAATTGGTAAAACATCATGAAAGGGCAATTGGCTGTTAATATATTTCTTCTTCAGTCGCTCAGTCGTATCCGACATTTTGTGACCCCATGGACTGCAGCACTCCAGGCTTCCATGCCCTTCACCATCTCTCAGAGTTTGCTCAAACTCATGCCCATTAATTCAGTGATCATCCAACCATCTTATCCTCTGTCTTTCCCTTCTTCTGTCTTCAGTCTTTCACAGCATCAGGGTCTTTTCCAATGAGTTGGCTCTTTGCATCAGGTGGCCAAAGTATTGGAGCTTCAGCATCAGCCCTTCCAATGAATATTCACAGTTGATTTCCTTTAAGATTGACTGGTTTGTTCACCTTGCTGTCATATATGTAGCTATAATATATTAAAAAGGGAAATCAACTTACAGTACAATATGTGAAATATGCCTATAATGTGTGAACTGTATACTTGTGTATACACATCTAATGTGTGTATATATATCTAATGTGTGTATATATATCTAATGTATGTATATGAATGCACACAAACACATATGTTGGGAAATGCATAGAAATGGGTTGGGAAGGATATAGTGTACCAAATCATTAGCAGTGTCTATCTCTGGATGAGGAAAGTATATTACAGAAAAGGAATACAAAAAGAGCAAATGTTAACTTTTCTCTTCTATATACATGTATGTGTTTGCTTTTGATAATGAACATGTTTTCATTCAGAGAAAAAAACTATATTACTACAATAAATACACTATTTACAGGCTGATTCCAATGTTCTGAGACAAATGTGTAGCTTTAATTGCCTTATTATTAAATAAAGGCAGGTTAAAAATGAGTTAAACTAAGATTTAACACAAATAGTCATGAAAACCACAACTAAATAAGAAATTAAATTATCCAAGAAAAAATAATTAAGATGAAATAAAAACAGAAATGAGTGAATTAGATAAAGAAAACAGAATTGCTAAGTAAATAAAAAATTGCTAAATAAATTAAAGAAAAACTAATTATGTAAACAAATTTCTGATTGGTTTTACTAGGGAAAAATCTTGAAAACACAAAACATACAGCTGAATTAAATGAAAATATAAAAACTGACATAACAGAGATAAAAGAAACCAGCAAATCCTATAGTAATTGTTAAAATATTGATGTGTTATATTTATTCATGTACAACAGCTACATATAGTATTTCATTCCATTTGTCAAGCTTCTTGTACTAAGATCAGTCGTCTTTATGTTTCTTAATACTTTTAAAACTCTGATTGCATGTTGACATTTTTAAGAATAAAATTATTTGTTAAATAAATGCTCAGAAATGCTTGTTATTCATATCAAAGCTTCTCTGCCAAAATGGATATTTTAAACATTCTAAGCTTAATTTCGAAGAGATTAAGTCTTTAATTGCCCAGGAATGCAAGTATCTCTGATAAAGTGTTCCTATCTTCTTGGCACTTCCAGAGTCACATTTGTGAACTAGTAAGCCCACTGGGTGCTTACTAGTTGAGCAACTAAAGCAATCATGTAAAAAACACATCCAGTTGTACTTTGGCTTTTTTTTTGGATAGAACATTTTATATAAAGAAGTTATAAGAAAGTGATGTAAGCATCATGATGGTATAAGACGCCATTCCTGTTCACTTCAGTTCAGTCAGTCATGTACGACTCTTTGTGACCCCATGGACTCCAGCATGCCAGGTTTCCCTGTCCATCACCAACTCCTGGAGCCTGCTCAAATTCATGTCCATCATGTTGGTGATGCCATCCAACCATGCTCTATCATCCTCTTCTCCTCTTGCCTTCAATCTTTCCCAGCATCAGGGTCTTTTCCAATGAGGCAGTTCTTCACAACAGGTGGCCAAAGTATAGGAGTTTCAGCTTCAACATCAGTCCTTCCAATGAATATTCAGGACTGATCTCCTTTAGGATGGACTGGTTGGATCTCCTTGCAATCCAAGGGACTCTCAAGAGTCTTCTCCAACACTACAGTTCAAAAGCATCAATTCTTTGGCACTCAGCTTTCTTTACAGTCCAACTCTCACATCCATACATGACTACTGAAAAAACCATAGCTTTGACTAGATGGACCTTTGTTGGTAAAGTACAGGGATGACGACAACTTCCAATTTGTTTTGAATGTTAGGTTCATGAATCAAGGCAAATTGGAAGTGGTTGTTATCCCTATATATTAAGGTTATTAAGGCCATTAAGGTTCATGGTCTTCAGTTCTAATTGTGCTGCAGCCTTGTTGTAGTCCAGAAATGATAAAAAGCCACTTGTTGCATAAATAGCAATGTGTATTGTGTTGATCATTGTTGTTGCTTTTGTTTAGTCACTAAGTCATGTCTGGCTCTTTGTGACCTCATGGACTGTAGCCCATCAGGTTTCTCTGTTCATGGGATTTCCCAGGCAAGAATACTGGAGTGGGTTGCCATTCTTTTCTCCAGGGGATCTTACTGACAGAGGCATTGAACCCATGTCTCTTGCATCTCCTGCATTGGCAGGTGGATTCTTTACCACTACACCACCTGGGAAGCCTTGATTGTATCTGTATTTACAAACAAATCAGTTCTATAGACATTTAAGTTACTTAAGCATAAATGAAAACCAAGAAATTATAAAGGTAATGGTTGATAGAATTGATTACATAAAAAGTAAACACATTTCTATGCCAGGAGAACATCAAGTGAAAAAATGATTACAGCATAAATGACAAAAAGTGAATATTCTTAGTATAAAAAGAGATTTTATAAATCAATGAGAAAAAGACAAATATCCTCAGATAAAAATTAGTAAAAACATAAACAGTGTAAAAAAAGAAAACAACAGAATGTGCCAAGTAGCATATGAAAGAATGCTTAATCTCCATGAAAACCAAAGAAATATAATTAGAAGCAATGATAGCACATGACTTGCAGTCTATCAAATATATTTAAAAATAGCTTTTTATTGAGGCATGCTATAAATACAGAAAATCAAATATGAAAAGCATATGGCTAGTTGAATTTTCATAAACTGAACCTATCCCTACAACCAACACTCAGATTAAGAAACAGAACATTTATTATCTATATCCCAGAAGTACCCTTATTCTCCCAGTTACAACCTTCCCCTCCCACTGGAGGGTAGCCACTACTCTGCCTTCTATTAGCATGGTTTTTTTCCCATTTTTATCTTGCATATTAATAGAATCAGACATTACATTATATTTCATCTGGCTTCTTTGGCTCAGATAATGTTTGTGAGACTCACCTATGTTATAGTATGTAGTCATAGATCATTCATTCTCACTGCTGAGTTAAGTAATTCACTGTAGATATACTAAAATTTGTCCATTCTACTGTTGAAATTCATTGTGCATTGAAAATTTATTCAGCAAATTGGTACAGCCACTATGGAGAACAGTATGGAGTTTCCTTTAAAAATTTAAAATAGAGCTACCATATGACCTGCAATCCCATTCCTGTGCATGTATCCAGAGAAAAACATAATCTGAAAAGATATATACACCCCAATGTTCATTGCAGCACTATTTACAATAATCAAAACATGGAAGCAACCTGAATGTCCATCAACAGAGGAATGGATAAAGAAAATGTGGTACATATATACAATGGACTATTACTCAGCCATTAAAATGAATGAAATAATGCCATTTGCAGCAACATGGGTGGACCATACCATACTGAGTGAAGTCAGACAGAAAACGAAAAACATTGTATGACATCCTGGATATGTGAAATCTCAAAAGAAATTATACAAATGAACTTACAAAACAGAAAGAGACTCAGACTTAGAGATCAAACTTATAATTACTGGGGGAAAGGGATAGTTAGGGAGTTGGGGATGGACATTACACATTGCTATATTTAAAATGCATAACCAACAAGGACCTAACTTATAGCACATAGAACCCTGCTCAATGTTATGTGGTAGGTTGGATGGAAGGGGAGTTTGAGGGATAATGGATCCATGTATATATATGGCTGCATCCCTTCACTGTTCATCTGAAACTATCACAACTTTGTTAATCGGCTATATCCCAATACAAAATAAAAAGTTCAAAAGAAAAAAAAAACTTGAAACCCCCCAAAATGATATTTATAAAACTTCTTGTAGCCTCACTGACTATAATGGGAAAAAAAGAAAAGAATGTAACTGTTCAATCCTGGAGGGTGCTTAATTATGTCCATTAACAAGAACACATTCTGTATGCATTCTAAATGTTGGTTATTAAGAATACACAGCCATATAAAATCATTTTATGTTAAGTAAAAAACCAGGGTACAAAATGAGATTGCACCCTAATTAAAGCTATGCAAAAACAGGAAGCCACACCAGAAAGAAACAGATTAAAAAGATAATAAAAGTTGAATTAAGGTGACAGGACTATGGTGATTTTATTTTGCCAACTTTCTGTAATATAATTTCATTACTTCTACCACTGTGATTAAATGAATAAGAATTTCTTTTGAGAACTGTAAAATTGCAACACCACTGTTCAATAGCATTAAAATTAATCAATTCTCTATTGTTTTGCTAAGACTAAAAAAAGATGACAAAAGTTCTTTCAATATTGCAGTTTGGAACTATTATGAATAGTGCTCTCTTGATCATTTTAATACATCTTTTGATATTCCTAAGAACACATTTCTGTTGGATGTATACCTAGGAATGAAATTGCTGAGTCATAAAGTGTGTGCTTTTCCAGATTTAGTAGATACTGTCAAATTGTACCAGTTTGGGTTACCACCAACAATGTATGAGTTCCAATTATTCCTCATCCTTACCAACACTTGGTATTTTCCATTATTTCATTTTATAGCCATTCTGGTCAGTATATAGCATTATCTTATTGACTTTTCTTAAGTATAATGAACCTGAACATCTTTCCCCATATTTACTGATCATAGGTATGCTTATCTTTGAAGTATCTATTCAAGCTTTTGTTCATTCTTCTGTTAGATTTTGCCTTTTATTGATTAATAGGAGTTCTTTGCATATTCTAGGTATGGGTCCATTGTCAGATACATGTATTATGAATATCATCTCCCCTTCTTTGGGTCATCTCTCCCTTTATTTCAATGGACAGCAGTCCTTAATTTTAATATATTCTTTCAAAAATACTTATTTATGGTCAGCACTAGATTAGCCCTATTTAAACACTACAGGGTAATAAACATGTCCTCCTATATTTTCCTCTAAAAGCTTTATGGCTTTATTGTTGGCAATGGCTTTTAAAATATAAAACTCAATGATGGCATCTTCTAGAAAAATGAACATACTCACTGTATTGTAACATTTTAAAACTTCATATTTTCCTGCTGACTCAAAACAAAGTGAAAGAAAGTGAAGTTGCTCAGTCGTGTCCGACTCTTTGCAGCCCCATGGACTGTAGCCTACCAGGCTCCTCCATCCATAGAATTTTCCAGGCAAGAGTACTGGAGTGGGTTGCCATTTCCTTCTCCAAGGGATCTTCCCGACCCAGAGATCGAATCCATGTCTCCCACCTTGTAGGCAGACACTTTACCATCTGAGCCACCTGGGAAGCCCTGCTGCCTCAACATCCTTACAAGGAAGCTGTGAACACATCTCCCAGGCAACAAGGTACACCAGTATAATAAAACTGATTCCTCCACAAGTTCCCCCTCTTGCCCTCCCCTGACTCTGACCTAGGCATTGAAACCTACTTATGAAATTCCATCACACCTTTTGCTTGTGGACTCGAGCCTGATCCCAGTAAAGGCACTTGCTCATGGGTTCTCACTCTCTCTCAGTCCCTGCCTGCTGGGCCGAGCTTATGTGGCCCTTGTGTGGCCTGGCATACCTCCCTCTAGGACCTGAGAGTATTTAAATCTTTTAATCTTCTATGTCCCTCTGAATGTAATTTCCACGGTCATATTGAACTGATTCTTAAAGACCACACAGCAGGAATTTATTCTCTTATTTACAAAACACTCACACAATGCTAATTGCTATGTAAATTGCTCCAAATTTTCCAAAGGTAATTCGGTAAACAACAACAAAATTTTCATGTTTTATGTATGTATGTATATTTTGATATTTGATCTACTAATTCACCAATCAAGAGCTCATCTTAAGGAAATAGAGTGACAAGAAAAAAGATTTACATACAAAGATGTCCAGTATTATATTTGTGAATAAAAGCAAAAAATAGATAAAATTAGAAATAATCGAAATGACCCTCAACTGAGAAATGATTAATGAACTATAGAATTGTCACAGTATGGAACACTGTTTACTAGTTCAGGGTATTCAAAAAGTTTGTATGTATTAACAAGATGATACACATATAATATGATATGTAAAGTAAAAGCACATACCCAAGTCACAAAAAGAGTAACAATAAATAAAAATATTCATAAATTTTATTACATTAATATTAAGAAGTTATGTTCCTCAAAAGGCACCACAGAGTAAACATTTCAGGATGCAGAAGAGAATATACTTGCAACTCATATAAATGTGAATGATTGGTATTCAGAATATATAAAGAACTCGTACAAATCAATAGGGAAAAGACAAGCAACTTAATAGAAAAAAAAATGAGGAAAAGATTTGAACAGGTACCCCCACAAAACTGGAGAAGGAAATGGCAACCCGGTCCAGTATTCTTGCCTGGAAAACCCTACAGACAGAGGGTTGCAAAGAGTTGGACATGACTAAGCTACTAAACCACCGCCACCACCTCAAAAATAGTAAATCCAAATAGCCAATAATCATTAGAAAAAATATTCAGCCTCATTAGTAATTAGACAAATTTAATGCAAAATCACAAGAACTACTACTACATACCCACCAGATTGGTGAAACTCAGAAAACATGACAATGCCAAGTGTTGAAGAGGATATGGAACAACTGAACTTCTCATGCACTGTCAGTGGGAATGTAAATTGGTGCAAACATTTTGAAAAATAATTCAGCTGGGGACATGGATACACAGTGACTGAGTAATTCCACTAGATTTATAACCTAGAGAAACTCACACACATGTCTTCAAAGATACATGCTTTTGTTTTTTTCTTTCAAGCCCAGAAATGCTTTTTATTTTGTTTATTTATTTATTTTTTAATTTTCTTTACTTTATTGTGTTGGTTTTGCCATACATTGACATGAATCCGCCATGGGTATACATATGCTCCCCCTCCAGAGCCCCCCTCCCTCCTCCCTTCCGATTCCCTCCCCTAGGGTCATCCCGGTGCACCAGCCCCGAGCATCAACCCTGGGCTGGCGATTGATTTCACATATGATAATTAACATGTTTCAATGCCATTCTCCCATATCATCCCACCCTTGCCCTCTTCCACAGAGTCCACGAGATACATGCTTTTTTTAAAGTTCATTCTAACATAGTTTGTAATTGTCCCAAACTGGAAATAATGCAAATGTCCATCAATAGCAGAATGAATAAATAATGGTTATGTTAGGGGAACCACACTGATTGAAACCGCCCACCCTGGCCAGGCACCATAGTAACCATTTGCATGAGTTGTTTTACATAGGAGGTCCTGCTAAGGAACAGGGAACTAATGAGCCACCACCAACTGGAAGAGTTCAGGAAAGGTCAAAAGGAGACACCACATGTCCGACCACCTCCCAGAATCCTTTCTGGCATCCATCTTGGCTGAACAAGGTGGCACCACCAGAAAGGACTCTGAGTCAGAATGAGTGGCTAAAGACAACCCGGAAACTAATCCCATCACCATAACCCCCCCAAGACTACAAGCCATGTGGCAGAGCTGTTCTCCTGCTTCCCTTACCCTACTGTTCTCCACCTGGTTGCCCTTTCCCAGTAAAATCTCTTGCTTTGTCAATGTGTCTCCTTGGATGATTCACTTCCGAGTGTTAGACAAGAGCCCAGTTTCGGGCCCTGGAAAGGGTCCCCCTTCCTGCAACAGTTAGGTACTCATGCAATGAGACAACTGCAGATAAAAATTACAATTAATCTCATAAACCTAATGTTGAGTGAGAGAATCAAGGTACAAAAACTGTATTACACACAGAGCAATTCTATCTCTATAAAGGATAAAAAAAAGAAGAAAACTAAAAAATAATATGGAGGGATATATAACTAGGTGATAAAATTATTTTCAAAAAACCCCCCAGAAAGTGATTATCATAAAATTCAAAATAGTAGTTATAAGATGTGATTGGTGAGGAACCCATGGCAGATTTGGGGTGTTAGAAATACTCTATTATTTGACTTGGGTTGGGTAATTCATCATATTAACCATTTACATTCATCATATTGAATATTTACATTCCATACTTTTCTCTGAGTTTGTATTACAAAAAAAGCTTTTTTTAATGCACACACACACACACACACACACACAAGAAATCCCTATTGTGACATAAATGTATGAAACCCCGCTTAAAAGATGCAAATCAGACTAACAATAGTGGTGACCTCTGGGAAGGGAAGGAAGAGGACAGGGGTCAAGGTTTAGAGAGGGAGTCATCAAAGGGGACTTTGATCTTATCTATCATGTTTTTCAACTTAAAAGTATATTATTCATGTATACTTGTGTAATTAAATGTAAATTTTGATGGAAGTATGAAAACAAAGAAAAATAAAAGCAAAAAGTGCATTTTATTCTAAAGTTTTTAAATGATACAAAATCCCTTGTACACCACTGTACAAAAGCACATATACATTTGGAGGAAAACAAATATTCGTTTATCTCTCAATCATGGGATTATAGATGATCCTTTCTCTTCTTTGTGTTTCCCCTGTATTTCCTAAATATTTATAATAAACACTTGTATACTTAGGTTAGAAAAAAATTGTGAGAACCAGTAAGAAAAATATAAACCCACTCGTAGAAAATGGGTAAATAGACCAAAATCAGACATTTCAGAAAAGAATAAATTCAAATGATGCATCATAAGTGGAAATTTGAATTAAAATGAAAATGTCACTTCTAACCCAAACAGGCAAAGATTACAAATATCAAGAATATCCAGTGTTGCCTAGGGTGTGGGAACAATTTCTTATGCTTCTTAGTAGAAATCCAAATGGAAGCAGACTTTCCAGTGGTTATATGGCAATATGCATTCAGTCTTTTAAATATCTGCTTCCTTTGACCCAGTAATTCCACTTCTAGAAAATCACCCTAAAAAGATAGATATACAAAATGGCTTACATTCTTGAATGGCCATAGCAATGTTACTTAACACTCAATATTTGAGAACAGGATAAATATACAAATAGAGGACTGGTAAGAAGAAACACACACACACATTATACCATTAAGATATTTAAATTAGAAATCATTTTCACAAACATGTAATAATAGGGGGGAATGCTAAAGATATAATATTAAGTAAAAAAAAGGAATACATAAAGAAATACCCCAATTCGATTACAGGTTCAAAAATAAAAATTAAAACAGTGTATTCATATGAGTGTAAGAATGTTAAGTGAATGTGTACACAGAAAAAAGTCTAGAAGCAAACATAATGGAATATAGACAGCAGCGTTAATGGGTAATTTTTATTTTCATCTTTGTGCTGTTCTAGATCTCCAGATTCTCTTTGATGAACCCATTAGAAATAAACACATATTTTTAAATGTTTAAAACTTTATAATAAAGCTGACAGTGATGCGGTGGTCTGATGATTTCTTTCATAAAAATTACCTCTGACATTCCAACTACTTTCATGCCTCTCTCCAGCTAACTCTGTAATTCACTCTGATCTCACCCAGAGCCTCTTTCTTGCTCTGTAAATCTTGTAGTGGCTTTTAGCCAAGAGCAATAAAACCTGACCTGACCTGATCTGAAAGTTCAGTCAGTGGTAACAAAAGGAATTTATAACCTTGCTCTGCTAAATGTGCCTTCCTTCCTACCACAATCCCTGCTATTATCGAACTGCTGTCCACATTACCAAATTATGCTGACCATCAGGGGCTAATGGGCCAACTGTTAAGACAGCTATTGATCTTAACATGCCATGCCTGTGAACATTAGCATGTTATGAAAAATATATATATAGTGAATAATAACTTCATATAAATGAAATGTCAGTCTCCATAAATATTAGAAGACACATGTTTCACATGGGTCAGCAGACATCTACATGTCATTACTCATTTCTTTCCCATGGGGTCCCAAAGCTGAGTTAATCAAGTATAGGTCAGAAACAGGTCACCTGACACCAGAGGCTTGTGAATAGTGATAGAAAATTCAAAATAATAAACAGCTCACCATATCTCTCTTTTTCATACTGGTGAATATCAGGAACTCTAAAGACAGAATTCAACTATTTTCAGCAATGACTCCTGACCATGTTGAACACTACATTGATCATTAGCTAGAATTCACCAAGCACCACTAATTCACAAATATTTATTGTGTCCACTAGTGCCAGACTCAGTTCTAAGCACTCAGTATACATTAGTAATCAAAAGACAGAAATCTCTGCCCTCATGGTCTCTGCATTCCAGTCAAGGGAGACAGACTATAAATAAAAAAGAAAGTTAATAAGTAATATAGTATGTTAAGCCATGATTAGTGCTATGGAAAAATAGAGCAAGGTCAAGGAAACCTGTAAGTGTAGAAGGTAGGGCTCAATTTGCAAGCAGAAGTAGAGAGGGTAAGACTTTTCGAGAAGGTGACCACAGGATATCCATATCCCCCTTCAAGGAAGGAGTGTAGCTCCAGCTCCTGGAAATGCTGCAACTCCCTTCAGGAGTTGCCTCAGCTGACCTTATCTCACCCAAGGTCAATCCTGAACAAAGACTGGCTTTTTCAGCCCAATGGAGGACAACTCTGACAGGCCATTTAGCTCCAGAGCTCACTGTAGGACTGACTGAGGGTCAGCTTCACAGCTTGGCTTCTTCCTCTGCTCCTTCTCCTCCATTCCATAGATGTTGATACCAAGAGCATTCCTTAATTAATGTCCTGCATGCCAAACATCATCTCAGAGTTTGCTTTCCATAGTATCAAGCCTACAAAAGTGGCACTTAAGCAAATGTTTGAAGGAGATGAGGGCTGGACCATACAGATATCTTGAGAAAGAGCATTACAGGAAAAGGGCACAAACAATGCAAAGGGCCTGAGGCAGGAGCATGCTTGGAATGGTCAAAAAACAATAAGAAGACAATGAAGTTGGATTGGATTTCAAGGAATTGATAGGAAATAAGGTCTCTCAACAAGAGATGGAAAACCATGGGAGCATCTTGAGCAGGAGAAAGACATAATCTGACTTATCA
Source organism: Antilocapra americana (assembly GCA_007570785.1). Lineage (NCBI taxonomy): Eukaryota > Metazoa > Chordata > Mammalia > Artiodactyla > Antilocapridae > Antilocapra > Antilocapra americana. Next base: position 2,054,714 of record ML664653.1, on the reverse strand, counting down.
TCTGAACTGCTTGATGCTGTGTGGAGAATACACTGTAGAAGGCAACAAGGAAACAAGAGGCTAGGTAGGAGTCTATTAAAGTAATCCAGAGGTGAGTGATGATGGTGATTTGGTCCATGGGAGTGGCAGTAAAAACAGAGAGAAGTCATCAGATTCTGGAGACATTCTAAAGGTAAAGCAGGTTCTCCAGGATTTCCCAATGGATTGGATGGAGAATCTATGAGAAAGAGAAGAGTTCATGTTTAAGCATGATAACCTTGGGATGTCTCTATCCATTGAAGTGTAAATATCAAGTACATGGTTCCTAATAGAATCCAGCATTAGAAAAAAGGTTGGAAAACAACATTGTATTTAAACCTTTCTGACTGGAATGAAGTCACCAAGGGAGTGAAGGCAGACATTGAAGAGAAGACTGGGATCGGGACATTCAATGTTGAGACTTCTGGGAGAAGAGGAGAAATCAGCAAAGGTCACTGAGAAGCAGCAACCATTAAAGATGGAGAAAAGTGAAGGGAGAATGATGTTTTGGAAATCAAGTAGAAAACATGTGATCAACTATACCACTAGCAAGTCAAGGAAAATGAAGGCTGAGAAGCAACCATTGGAACTGATTGGAGCAGTTTGAGAGGAGAATGAAAATTATTGGAGGAAAAGAGAGGGGACTTACAATTTTCATTTTTTACTTTCTTCTTATTCTGGTCCTAGGCTACATCCTTTTCATTTACAGGTGACTTCAGACCAGACACATTGCTTCTCTGAGCCCTCATCTGAAGATGGGGAAGCTGGTACAAGGTCATCTCCCAAAGCCCTTCTAGTCCTCACAACAGGGCTGACCCAAAACAGCTATATATGAATACAGATCACATCAGTGTCTATTTCTGCTTTCAGACTTCTGGGCCAAAAACGGAAAGGATAAGGCTGGAATAACTACATCACCATTTCAAGAGGCCTGAGATCCTTTGAGACTAAATAATAATAAAATTGATCCTTTGTTCTAATAAAAATGTTTAGTCTATGGGAGAAAATATTTGCAAACAATGCTACTGACATGAGATTAATTTCCAAAATATACAAACATCTCAAACAATTCAATAACAAAAAATTTAAAAACTCAAAAAATGAGTAGAAGACCTAAACAGATGATTCTCCAAAGAAGACATACAGATGGCCAACAGGCATTTGAAAAGATGCTTAATATTACTAATTATTAGAGAAATGTCAATCAAAACTACAATCAGGTATCACCTCACAACAGTCAGAAAGGCCAGCATTAAAAAGTCTACAAATGATAAATGCTGGAGAAGGTATGGAGAAAACCCTCTTACACTGTTGGTGAGAATGTAAATTGACACTGACACTTCGGACAACAGTATGGAGGTTCCTTTAAAAACTAAAAATAGTTATCATATGATCCTATAACCCCATTTTCGGACATATATCCGGAGAAAACTCTAAATCAGATACATGCACCCCAATGTTCATAGCAGCACTATTTATAGTAGCCAAGACACAGAAGCAACCTAAATGCCCATTGACCAATGATTGGATAAAGAAGATGTGGAATACTACTCAGCCATAAAAGAATGGAATAATGTCATTTGTAGCAACATGAGTGAACCTAAAGATTATCATACTAAGTGAACTAAGTCAAACAGAGAAAGATGAGTGACATATAACACCACTTATATGTGGAACCTTAAGAAATGATACAAATGCACTTATTTATGAAACAGAAACAGACTCACAGAAATGGAAAACAAACTTATGGTTACAGAAGGAGAAAGGGGGTGAAGTAATAAATTACAAGTTGGGATTAACATATACACACTATCATACATAAAATAGATAAACAACGAGATTCTACTATATAGCGCAGGGAACTATATTCAATGTCTTGTAGTAATTTCTAATGGAAAAGAATCTGAAAAAGAATATATGTATATTGATATGTGTATATATATATATATATATATATATAACTGAATCACTGTGGTGTACTCTCAAAACTAACACAATATCATAAATTAACTATAGTCCAATAAAAAATGGTTAATAAATGTTCAATCTAGCGAAATAGCTGCCCCAGAGAAGACCCACTTCTTTGGTTCTTGGCATGATTTTTCATTACAGAGGTTCTATGATTTGAGTGAGCAGGAGATCACCTGCTGGGCTTGTTAAAATACAATTAAAATGCAGTTTCCAATTCCCTAGATCTGGGTTGGGGCCTGAAAATGTACATTTTTAACAAGTCCCCAGATGCTGCAGCTGCTGGTTGAGAAACCACACTTGAAGAACTACTACCTGATTACATCGTAGCCCATCAAAAGTAGCATTTAGGAAAACACAAAGAAATTCTTTAAAATAAAAGCAAACACAGATATTCAAAATAAAAGAGCTCTAGAAACAGTCTTCTATTTCAGACTTTGTCCGGTACCATCTCTTGGTTCCTTTCTCACTTGTCCTCTTGGTGGGGACCTGCATTCGCTGATTACACTGGTTCCAGCTGGGAAAGGATGTCTTTCTCAGGAGTCTTGTTTTCTTCCTCCCTCTGCTCTTGCCTGTGAAACCTAGGTCTCATTAGCCCTTGGAACACATCCCAATTTAGCATCAGCTGCAAATTTAATTAAAGTCCCAGGTAATCCTTCTTCACAGCACGGAAGAAGATGTTAATTAAAGCAGAGGCAAACCTAGGCCCCCTATTCCTCCTGCTCCTACCTGCCATTATCTGGCCTTGTTCTCAGTATCCTAGCAGTTCTTAGAGAATTCCCAGCTCCAATCCTATGTGAATTCTATTTGTAGGAGATGTCATTTTTCATTCTTTACATCAGCTGGACATCTGTGATTTGATAGACTCTGATTTTAAGTGGGAGTTTTCACCCTGGTTTACTGCTGAGGTATATAAACTGACTATTCCCCACTGTTTACTTAGACTATTCATGAAACCCTGGAGGTGACCATCTGACTATGGAACAAGCCAGTCATAGAAACCTGCTCCCCCATGCTCACACTCACTATCAAAACCTCCAGGGCCCCAGAATTGCCTAAAAGCTGATCTAGGAAATTATCATATTCAGAAAGGAAAGTAAAGCAAAAACCATGCAACGTGGGTATATATTAAGAGCACTGTTCCAGGAGTAAATGACCCCAAAGGCCCCACCAACTGCACCCACAGGTCCCCCCTGACACAAGGTCCTCTACCCACCTCTTTCCAACCCATCCTTATATCAAAACTGGTGCATTGTAAGTTGCTTCAGTTGCTGACTCTTTGAAACTCCATGGACTGTAGCCCCCCAGGATCTCTGTCCATGGGATTCTCCAGGCACCAGTACTGGGGTGGGTTGCCATGCCCTCCTCCAGGGGATCAACCCAGGGGTCAAACCCACATCTCTTATGTCTCCTCTCCTGCATTGGCAAGCATGTTCTTTACCACTAGCACCACTGACTACCAGAATCAAATTCACTGTGTCTCACAGTTTAACATTTCACCTTGTTCAAATCCATGGGGATTAGTGATAACCTTCTTTTAAGACCCTCGTGTTAGAACAGTGGTCTCAACCCTAGCTGCTCTGCAGAATCACTTGGGGCCATTTATAAATCCTGAAGCCCAGGCCACACTCCAAGCCAATTAAATCTAAATCTCTTTGAATGGAACCCAGGCATCAATAATTTTTAAACTCTCTAGGCATGTGCAGCCAAGGTTGAGAATTACTGCATTCAAGTGGATTTGCCCAACTTTTAATTCTAACCCTTGTCTGAGGCATTGGGAGATTTCCTGGAGGAGGACACTTTTCATTGAAGGAGCATTCATAGGAGAAGGGCAACTCCAGTGGGAACATGTGCTGGGCTAGAGAAAAAGGGTAGAGGACTAGGAGGTGCCAATGGTTACAGGGGAAGTGTTAAAGGTGTTCCAGGCCAATGGTTTTAATATCTGGGGCCATCTCCATACCCAGAAAAATGAGTAAAACCCACACTTGCCTTTAGCTCCTGCTCCCCATGGCCATCCGTTCAGATTCAGATTTACTGTATTTACTTGGTGCCACGGTTTGGTTAACCAGTGCACTAATGGTGTTAATAGGGCTAGCAGTGGCCCACAGCCATGTGAGACATTGTTTCTGTGGGAAATATGAGTGTTCCAACCATAGCCTTACCTGCAGATTTCTAGGTCTGAACTACTTTCTTCCCTTCCATCTGCCTAAGCCGGTAAAGCCAGGAGCTCATGAGTGCCAAGCTGAGCATTTGATCCCTGGGTAGGCTAGTCACCCCTTTAGACCACCCCTTTCACTCTGGTCTCTCCTCTTGTGAGTGGTGACTGTAGCTCACAAAGAGAACTGAGGAAGGAAATGTAGCTTACCAGCACATTGAGAGGCCAGCTGAAACAACATCTGAAGTGCAGGTCTCCAGTAAATCCATCATGTCAACTTCAAAGACAAAGCAAACTCGTTCATTCATTCATTCAACTGTGGAATTTCTGCTCAAAGATCACTTCCTTTTAGGATCATCCTTCCAACAGCAAGACTCTTAAAATAACTACCTCTGAGGTACCATCAGCACCACTTCCTTTGTGCTGTGTGCTTAGTCGCTCAGTCGTATCTGTCACCTCCAAAATTTTCCTCATGACCTTTTATAATGTCTCCTACCCACTCCTTATAGCCCTGCCCATCCTCACACCCATCTCCAAACTGATAGGAATAGGCACTATTAATTATTCCTGGCTCGATGAGACTACTGGACACTCTTCCCTCTAAATCTTGGGGAAGTAGAAGCTTGAATCTCATGCCTTAGAGCACTTGGCCATACTGATATGCTCCCTCTAAACCTTTGGGATGATTCTCTCCCCAGCTTTGTGTAGTTTCCTCACACATATGCTGATCAGTACTCTGTGCTGTGCTGTGCTTAGTTGCTCTGTCATGTCCAACTCTTTGTGACCCTATGGACAGTAGCCCAACAGGCTCCTCTGTCCATGGGATTCTCCAGGCAAGAATACTGGAGTGAGTTGCCATGCCCTTTCTCCAGGGAATCTTCCCAACCCAGGGATCAAACCCAGGTCTCCTGCATTGCAGGCAGACTCTTTACCTTCGGAGCCACTGCTTCCTTTGAGTTCCTGTTAATGAATTGAATTGTGTGCCCTGCCTCCAAATTCCTGTGTTGAAGTCCTAAAGCTCCCCTGCCCAGTACCTCAGAATGTGACCTTAATTGGAGATAGGGTCACTGCATACATAATTAGTTAAGATGACATCATACTGGCATAGGGTAGATCTTTAACCCAATATGATTGGTATCCTTATTTTAAAAAAGAGAAATTTGGAGATAGATACACACAGAGAGAATGCCATCATTGAAAATAAAGGCAGAGATCAAGGTGATGCTTCTAGAAGCTAAGGAATACCAGAGATTACTAGCCAATTACCAGAAGCTAGGAAAGAGGAATAGAATAGATCTGCCCTCACAGCCCTCAGAAGGAGCCAATCCTTCTGACTTCCAGACTTCTAGCCTCCAGAATTGTGAGAACATTCATTTCTGTTTGTGGTGCTTTGTTACGGCAGACTTTCCCAAATGAATCCAGTTTCATTCCTGTGTGTGTGTTAGTCACTCAGTCGTGTCCAACTCTTTGCAACCCCACAGACTGTAGCCTGCCAGGCTTCTCTGTCCATGGGATTCTCCAGGTAGCAACACTGGAGTGGCTTGCCCTTCCCTTCTCCAGAGGATCTTCCCAACCCAGGGATCAAGCCCTGGTCTCCTGCATTGCAGGCAGATTCTTTACCATTTGAGCTATAGGGAAGTCCTTAGTTCATTCCTAAACATACCCAAAGAAGTTTGTCTTAAGTGGTTGTCATTGGCCAGAACATTCTGGTTGTTTTTCAGAAAAGTGCTTTCATCTTCTATTCTCTACAGAGCACTTCCATGAATTTTTACTTATTTACCTGTTTCTGTGTTTATGGTCTATTTTTCCCCACTTCCCAAGGATAAGCTCCCCAAGAGGTAGTGTGGCCCCACAGTTGGGATCCCAGCCACAGAAGCCAGACTGGGCTGAGGACCAGCCCAACACTAGCTCTGTGACCTTGAGGGAAGGTTATTTAATGTTTTTGTGCCTCAGTTTCCTGATATGTAAAATGAGGGTAATAGTACTTTCTGTATAGGTTTCTGGCAAAGATTAAGCAAGATAGTGTGTCTTTGGCACATTATAAATTATATGCAAATGTTAATTATCACTATTGAGAGCAGAAGCACTGACAATTTTATTCAGTCAGGGTCACCCAATGTCATTAACAGTGCCTGGCACATAGCAAGTGCTCAATAAATATTCGCTAACTGCACATTTTATTCCAATGGATTAGTATATGCACCACCCAGCCTTGAAAGGATTTTTTTTTGTTCACTTATCCTTGAAGACTAACGATGTAGATTGAGCAAGTAGCAAAGACCGTGAATTAATATTTACATGTTCTCTTAATTTTGAAGGGGCTAGAAAATCTATTTTATGAGCTACTCCACTTTTTCAAATATTTGCAAAATATTTCTAATCATCTTTTTTATATTTCCATTGCTACTCGAATTTCTATTCAAATCAGCCTAAATGTGCTTGGATATCTTTTCCCCAAATTTCCTAGCTGAAAAATCATTCAATTAATTTTCCATGGAAAGTGGTGGTATAAGTAACTTGCTTGGTGAGTTTAAACATACATGGTATTTCTAGTAAGAGAAAAAATTAAAAAGACAAAGAAAAATGTTGAGTGTCATCAAATCTCTCAGCGTCCTTTCTCTCAGAACAGCATGAGCAGAGGCATGCTGGAACACCCCCAGTTGGCGTATTTGTGAGGAGAAAAGTCTTGTTCAGAAATATAACTGAAAAAGCCTACCTAATTCAGGGCAAACTGCTGGCTGCTGCTGGTTGAAGCTAAATTTATGATGGATTAAAAATGTTCATCAGGACTTCTGTCCCTCCCTCTCGCACACAGAGCTGTACACAATCATATATTGATGAAGACAGAAAGCATTTACTAACACACACACACACACACACACACACACACACACACACAAATAAGCATTTTAGCCCCTCTGAATCACCCAGCCAAAAAGAGATAGCCAAACTGGAAGTCATTTCTGGTCAAGATCTCTTAAAGTAACAAATATTTCTTGCAAGTATTGTTTAATTCTTTAGTATTTTAATAAAGGCCTTGTAAAATTCAAAAATAAAATGGAAGTCATAGCTAATGGCATTGATTTTTGCAAACCCTGGAGGTTCAGGATGCTCTCCACCACACTGTAAGCCCACATTGGGCACTAATTCCTGCTGAGACCCCATCTCAAATCTCAGCAGCCTTTTCTCATGCTAATCTGCCACTGGGATCCTGTGCTGCTGAGCTGAGCCCCTTGATGAACTCAGAGCATTCTCCAGCTGAGTGCACAATTTGCTCTGCACCTGGGGCAAAGAGTTCCGAGATGCAGAGAGCAGGAACACAGTGGGAAATTGAAGAAAAACACATGTCAGACATGTCAGGGAGATTGCTCAACCGTCTAATTGCTCCAGAGTGAAGGGGTTGAGTGAGGAGACATGGGGAAACAGTGAGGGAGGTTGGGATAGGAACACAAAGTTTTAGAAACTAATGAAAATCCTAAAAATGGGACTTGGTTTCCACTGATCTGTAGTGCTGCAAGGCAGATTCATTATTATCACCCTATAAATCCTGCATTTCTGAGGGAGTCAGAAATGTGGCCACCTTGGTTTCTTGAGCTACAGGACAAATAGACAAATCCCCCTGAACAGGCTTCCTAGAGACAAGCTCTGAGAAGGATAAAAATGAGAGTCCTGTGTGAGGAGGGGTGGGGAGAAGGCGGGATGAAGGGGCATTCTGGGAGACGTGTAGTGACACTCTGTGTGAATGTAGCCACCAGGACAGTGGCTCAGGATATGAGAATTGAACTAATACTTATGAGACACCTAACACTCTCCTAAGCATGTTAGCTCATCTCCTCAGTCCCTCTAATGATAACAGTATAAGATATTCTTCTATCACTATTTTACAGAGAAGGGTAGAGAGTTTGACACCCCCAACTGCAGATCCTGCCAGGGGAGTCATCTTGCTGCTCTGTGAAGCTCCAATGATGTGGTACCCACACAGAGAAAAGAGTACAGACAAAACCACAGGCGTGTGAACAGACACTTTAAAAAGGTATCTGTGTATGGCTGAGTCCCTTCGCTGTTCACTTTAAACTATCACAACATTGGTAATTGGCTGTAGTGAAAAGAAAGAAAGTGAAGTTGCTCAGTCGTGTCTGACTCTTTGCGACCCCATAGGCTGTAGCCTACCAGACTCCCTAGTCCATGGAAATTTTCCAGGCAAGAGTACTGGAGTGGGTTGCCATTTCCTTCTCCAGGGGATCTTTCTGACCCAGGGATCAAACCCAGGTCTCCTGCATTGCAGGCAGACACTTGACCATCTGAGCCACCAGGGAAGCCCCAGTAATTGGCTATACCTTAGTATAAAAGAGAAAAGTTTTTTTAAAAAGCTATTTGTTTGGCCAGTGACCTGAGCAGCAGATGTGTTTGTGTTGTGTTGTGTTGTGTTTTTTTTTAATTTTTCTTGCTATGTTTTCTCATACTTGATATGTTTATTTAAAACCAAATTTGTCAAGAAAGATGCCAAGACAATTCAAAAGGGAAAAATTGTCTTTTCAACAAATGGCACTGGAAAAATGGATACAAATGCAAAAGAATGAAGTTGGACCCCTACTTCATATCATATACAAAAATTAACTCAAATAGACCTAAATGTAATAGCTAAAACAAAAAAATTTAGAAGAAAACAGGGTTAATATTTCATTACCTTGGAGTAGGCAATTTTTTTTAGATATAAAATCTAAAGCACAAGTGAAAAAAGAAAAGTAGATAAATGGAATGGCAAAATTAAAAACTTTTGTGCTTCAAACAACATGATCAAAAATGTGGAAAGACAACACAGAATTGGAGAAAATATTTATAAATAATTTCTCTAATAAGCAATTTGTATCCAAAATATATAAAGAACTCTTACAACTAAACCATAAAAAAACAAATAATCCAATTAATAAAATGGGGGAAAGATTTGATGTGAATAGATATTTCTCCAAAGAAAATATACAAGAAGCCAAAGCCCACATGAAAAGATGCTCAGTATTAGGAGAATGCACTTAACAACCACAATGAGATACCCTCTAGGATGGCAAAAATAAAAAGGACAGCAGTAGTAAGTGTTGGTGAAGGTGTGGAAAAACTGAAATCCTCATTTATCATTAATGGGAATGTAAAGTGATGCAGACATTTTGGAAAACAATTTAGCAATTTCACTCTAGGTATCTACCCAAGAGAAATGAAAACATATATCCACACAAAAACTTGTGCATCAATATTCACAATAGTATTATCCATAGTAGCCAGAAAGAAAAAACAATTCAAATGTCCATCAGCTGATGAAAAACAAAATATGGTATAGCCATGCAATATTATTTGGTCATGAAAAAGAATAAAGTACTGATACATGCTTTCAAACATGGCTGAAGTTTGAAAACGTTATGCCAAGTAAAAGAAGCTAGTCATAAAAGGCTACATATTGTGTGATTCTATTTATATGAAATGTCCAGAATAAACAAATCCATAGTAAGACAAAGTAGAGTAGTGGTTTCAAGAGGCTGAGAGGAAGAAAAGGCAATAGGGAAATTACAATAGATATGGGGTTTCTTTGGGGGATGATGATAATATTATAGAATTAGATAGAGGTGATGAGTGTACAACTTTGTGAATATGCTTTAAAAAACTGAGCTGTACATTTTAAAAGGATAAATTTTATGGAACTATAAGTTATAACTCAATCAAGTTATTATCTAAAAATTGATTTGTTCCAATTTAAGAATTTGAGGCCACAAAAGATCTGGGACTTCCCTGGTGGTCCAGTGGTTAAGACTCCACCCTTCCACTGCAGGGGGCAAGTGTTCCATCCATGGTCAGGGATCCCACATGCTGCATGGTGGGAGCAAAAAAAAAATTTTTTTAAATCAAAATATTATTTCCCCAGTATTTGCATGTGTACTCACATAGTCTAAGGTCTTCAAACTTTTTTGACCCTACCCCCTAAGATAAAGGTTTAAGATCTACTACAAAAGTTTGAAAATAAAAACATGTAGTAAAAAACTAAGGAAACTGGGGCTTTGACCAAAACACAGCTTAGATTTTTCAGTAGGTGACCTTTAACAACTCTGTTTTTATAGTTTTCTCTCTCTTTCTGTACCTACATTTGTCCATCTCTCCTTCCTTCTCATACAACTTTTTTAAACAAAATATCAATAGTAATTGATATATTTACTCAGGAAAGGAAGGAGGCAAAATGGATGTCTGGCTGGATGGATGGACGGACGAGCAGACACAGAGGCAAAGAAAAGATCTATTAGAATACATTGCAGGTTGGTTTTAGTACTGCCTTCTCATAGCTTGTTCTTCCTATGTTTGTCTCCTATCTGCAATTCTGCCTAGATGTCCCAGAGATCTCAACCACTGTCAAAGGATCATAATAGCAAAATGAGATGGAAGGTGAATGCTGTTGGTACCTACCCAGATCCCTTGCTGACCAGGTACACCTAGATGCCAGCTGCTACAGGTGTTGGCTGATAATAATTAACTGCCATCCTTTTCTCTAAAACCGGTCCTCAACCAAACGGGAAACACCTTGATGAGGAGCCTCTGCCAACAATTCCCCTACCCTAGGGGCTGACTTCAGCCAATCTCTAGCTGGCCACTGATGGACTGACACAAGGGTACAAAAGATAAATCCTTTGCCCCAAGATGGGACCAACTTTGTAACACAGTGTGGACTCAGAAGCTTCCTCCTAGGATAGGGCTGAAGCTACTCTCCAGCTGAAATCACATCCTTGCTCAGCTTCATCACCCCTCTCTTTCCTGCTTCCCTCCATCTCTCCTTCTCTCCAACAAATGACACAAGAATCCAAATTGTAGGCTCTGCTTCTAAGGAACCTGACCCAAGACGTGTCACCATGGGCCTTGCTTTCCTTGTCTGTTGTCTAGACTTGCCTGAGGGCTCAGTGGGTACATGAGGCACCCCCTGTCTGTAGGTTCAGTGCTCTCATCTGTTCTCACAAACCCCCAATAACCACTGTAGAATCTGATTGACAATCATCTCTCTTCCTCTCCTTTCCTCCTATAATACTACTAAAGGACTGTCAGGTCCCTTACAGTCAATGTCTCTTTAAAGACCGGGGAAGGAGAGGACAAGGCATATTTCCAGACTCCAGGCTTCTGACATCATCCAGAGAGAGGAGAAGCCAGCACCCATCAAGATCACTTGTGTTTTCAATTACACATAACAACTCCTGGCTCCAGTAATACCCTCCCTCTCCTCACCTCCCCTGACATAAGATATTGTGAGTTTATGAAGTCATCAATATCATGGCTTACTTTACTGTTTGTCAGAAATTATAGCCCAATTCTCTCTTTCTTGCCCATTCTGAATAAAGTTGGTATGCATTCTTCAAAGAACTTTGCTATGATAACTTCAGATATGCAAATGACACCACCTTTACAGCAGAAAGCCAAGAGTAACTAAAGAGCCTCTTGATAAAAGTGGAAGAAGAGAGTGAAAAAGCTGGCTTAAAACTCATCATTAAAAAACTAAGATCATGGCATCTAGTCCCATCACTTCATGGCAAATAGATGGGGCAACAATGGAAACAGTGGAAGACTTTATTTTCTTGGGCTCCAAAATTTCATGACTGCAGCCATGAAATCAAAAGATGCTTGCTCCTTGAAAGAAAAGTTGTGACAAACCTAGACAGCATATTAAAAAGCAGAGACATTACTTTACCGACAAAGGTCCATCTAGTCCAAGCTATGGTTTTTCCAGTAGTCTTGTATGGATGTGTGATTTGGGCCATAAAGAAAGCTGAATGCCAAAGAATGGATGCTTTTGAGCTGTGGTGTTGGAGAAGACTCCTGAGAGTTCCTTGGACTGCAAGGTGATCCACTCAGTCCATCCTAAAGCAAATCAGTCCTGAATATTCATTGGAAGGACTGATTCTGAAGTTGAAGCTCCAATATTTTAGCCACCTGATGGGAAGAACTGACTCACTGGAAAAAACTCTGATGCTGGGAAAGGTTGAAGGCATGAGGAGAAGGCGACAACTGAGGATGAGATGGTTGGATGGCATCACCAACTCGGTGGACATGAGTGTGAATAAGCTTCTGGAGTTGGTGATGGACAGGGAGGCCTGGCGTGCTGCAGCCCATGGGGTCACAAAAAGTCAGACACGACTGAGTGACTGAGCTGAACTGAGCTAGCACCCTTGACTATAGGACATCAAGCCTCTTCCCCCATGCCTACTCCTGAAGGCTGGCCTCACAAGGAGGGCTTTAGGTCCAGAGTCAAGGCCTCCAGTCTAGCACACTGAGTAGGAGGGATCTATTGCCCTCCCCCGTCTATTGTGCACTTCCCGGCACACCAGGTATCCAGCTTCTTCCTGGCACACACTGAGAACAGGCATTTCTGTGATGGACTCTCCTATCCCTCTCCCACGTCCTAGACATCCCTGTGTGACTCTGTGGATGGTCAGAAGCCTATGTTTTAAAATCATTTAGGGTTCTCTATCTGCTAGGGGTCACATGTCCACAATAAGTGGTTTGTCCAGGAAGGAAGGAATCTCAAAGGAGCTGGAGTAAGAGGTGAAAGGAAACTTGAAACCCAAGAAGACAGGGTTCTAGGAGGGGAGATACAGAGTAAGGGAGGACTTCCTGTTTGCCCCCAGGCTTTGTGGGGCCTATGGTTTAAAAGGTTGGGAAGTGAAATGAAGTGTTAGTCACTCAGTCATGCCCAATTCTTTGTGACCCCACAGACTGTAGCCCACCAGGCTCCTCTGTCCAAGAAGTTCTCCAGGCAAGAATACTAGGGTGGGTTCTCATTCCCTTCTCCAGGGGATCTTCCTGACCCAGGTATCAAGCTCAGGTCTCCTGCATTGCAGGCGGATTCTGTACTGTCTGAGCCACCAGGGGAGCACAAATGATTGGGGGTCACTTTTGGGGAAAAAATAAAAAGTTACAAATACAAAATTGGTTAGGAAGGTGAACAGTTATCTAGAACGAGGCAGAAGTCACAATGAATTACAAAATTTAAAAGGCCATTAAATATCAGTATCACAAAACCCAGAAAAATAACACATTTCTATTGAATAAATTTGTGTGACACTGTGTAAGTTTAAGGCATATAGCATGTTACTTTGATAGAGTTATATACTGTGATATGATTGCTGATCTAGTGATAATTATCACATACATAATTATAGTACCATATTATTATCTATATCCATTATACTGTGAATTAAATATCTATGGCTTATTCACTACTTGCTCAAAGTTTGTACTCTTAAACACCTTCAATCCATTCCCATCATCTCCTGGTAATCACCATTTTTTTTTCTCTTGTTTTTTACAGGTTTAACTTTTTTAGGTCCCCCATAGAAGTGATATCATACAGTGTCTTTCTTTGACTTATCTCCATTAATATAATGTGCTCAGGTCCATCCATGTTCCTTTCTCATAACTAAATATCATTTTTGATTGTATATGTGTTCCACATCTTTTTTATCCATTCATACATTTATGGACATCTGTGTTGTTTCAGTACCTTGACTATTGTGAATAATGCTGAAATAAATATGGAAGGGCATGTATCTTCTTGAATCTTGTTTTCATTTACTTTGGGTATATATCCAGAAATGGAATTGCTAGATCATGTGGTAGACTTAATTTTTAATTTTTTGGGAAACCTCCATATTGTTTTCCATAGTTGTTGAAGCAATGTACATTTCCATCAACAGTATCTAAGTGTTCCCTTTTCACAACATCCTTGCCAGCGTCAGTTATCTCTAGTCTTCTTGATGATAGCCAGTCTAGCAGGTGGTTTTGTTATCAAAGTAATGCGGGCCTCAGAGAAGGAGTTTGAAAATGTTTCCTTCTCCTTGATATTTGGAAGAATTTGAAAAAGATCACTGTTACCTCTAAATATTTGGTAGAATTCTCCAGTGAAACCACTTGGTCCTAGAGCTTTCTATGTTGGGAACTTTTTGATTACTGATTCAATCTCTTTACTCATTATTGGTCTGTTAAGATTTTCTGTTTATTCATGCTTCAGTCTTGGTGGTATTTCTAGAAATGTATCCATTTCTTCTATGTTATGTAATTTGTTGGTTCTGTTCACAGTAACCTCTAAGAGGTAGGTCTAGTGATGTTGAACTCCCTCAGCTTTTATTGTCTGGGAAGGCTTTTATTTCTCCTTCATATCTGAAGGATACCTTTGCTGAGTATTCTTAGCTGGCAATTTTTGTCTTTCAATATTTTAAATATGTCATTCTACTCTCTCCTGAACTCTGGAGTTTCGCTGAGAAATTTGCTGATAGCCTATTTGGGGTTCCTTTGTAGGTTACTCTCTTTTTTCCCCCAGCTGCCTTTAAAATTCTTTCTTTATTATTGACTTTTGACAGTTTTAATGTAATATGACTCAGAGCTCCTTTGTGTTGAGATAATAAGTGTGCTATTAGCTTCGTGAACTTGTATATCCAGTTTCTTCTCCAAGTTTGGGGAGTTCTCAACTATTATCTCTTTAAATACACTCTCTGTTCCCTTCTCCCTCTCTTCACCTTCTGGGATACCCATTATTATTATGGTTTTGAGTGGATTCAGATAGTTCTCACAGAGTTTCTTCTTTTTAAAAAATCTTTGTCATCTCTTCTCTTCCACCTGAATCATTTATTTCTGTATTTCTATCCTCAAGATCACTAATTCTCTCTTCTATATGATCTGCTCTATTTTCAGTGCATTTTTAATGCATTTTCATCTCATTTATTGAGTTATTCAGCACCAGAATTTCTATTTGGTTCTTTTTTTAGAATTTCAATAACTTGGGTAAAGTACTCTTTCTGTTCATTAATTTTATCCCCAAGATCACTGTTTTGCCTTTCTGAGTTTTCTTACAGCTCGTCAGTTTTCTTCTTAACAGCTATAAATATTCGATAATCTTTGGGTTTGATTGCTGGACAATTGTCCATTTCTTTTTGTGACACTGTATCACCATGATTTTTCACGGTGCTTGCTGAGAAGTACCTCAGTTGCCACATTTGTAGTAGCAAACACATTTCTTATTTAAGCAAGATTTTGTTTGCTTTGATTCTAAGAATTAGACAGGTTGGTAGTTAGGAAACTTCCTTTTGTTTTCCAGAAGGTGGCATTATAGCATAAGTTTTTGGTTTCTCTTACCAGAGCTAACTTGCTGCTAAGGTTGGGAGCACATATTTTTTTCTTAAAAAAAAAAGCAAAGTATGATGGCAGAGTAGGGGGAGATCTGCACCTACCACTTGAGCATTGGATGTGCCCATGGTACAGAAGGGAAAGCCTCCATCTGAGGGATCTCTGAGGTCCATGGACAGTTCTCTTGCCTGCTAGGGCAGACAGCTGGACATGCTTTCCTTCAATTCTCTTTGTCTGCCTACTTCCCTTTCCTTTCCCTCCCCTTAATCACTGTGGTCTCTCTTCAGAGAAAGGAACTGACTCCTCCAGCTGCAGCACATGTGGCCAGGCAGATTCCCACTCACCACCTTCACCCTCCATCTTATCTGCCAGAAAAGTTGTGCTGGCTTCCTGCCAGACCAGCTGCCGCCTTCTCTGCCATCACCACCTCTGCCACTCCCGACTCTGCCACTTCCCTCATTCAGCCACCTCCCCCACAGTCCAATCCACCCACTTTCTTGGTGCACAGATGGATGAATGTCTCAGGTATCCTGGTACGCTGTGCAGAGGCACAAGTTCTGTTTTCTTTTTTTTGTATTATGGCTGTCTGATAAATTGTGAATCAAAGGAGAGAGATAAAAGGGGTGACTCTCACTGCCTTGATGCTGACATCACTCCCATGACACTTTTATGTGTTAATTAATCGTTTAACGTACCTCCATACTATTTGCTTGCTTTTTTCCCCTGCACACCTGTATCAGTTACCTACTGCTACCAAACAACTCTAAAACTCAGTGGCTTAGTGGTTTAAAACAATCAAGATTTATCATTTCTCACAAATCTGTGGTTTGAGTGAGTGGAGGTCGTGTGGGTCTCATCTGGGCTGAGTTAGGCAGTTGCAGGCAGATGGTGGCTAAAAAGGCTGGATGGTCCAAGATGGCCTCATCCACACTCTGTGGCCTTGATTATGTCTACCAGCTGAGCTACTTTCTCCACATTGCTGCTTACCAATCCAGCCGGTCTTCCTTATATTGTGACAAAAGCATCCCAGGAGGGTGCCAATAGAAGCTGTGAGGCAGAAGGTGCAATGTCACTTCCACTGCAATCTACTGATGAAAACAAGTCATAAAGCTGTTACAGATTCAAGGAGTAGGAAATGGATTCCACCTCATGATAGAGGAGCTAAGAGATGTGAAAACAAGGAGGCATGATGCTTTGGGGGTCAATTAATCCAAAAATCAACCACAATACTTTTGATCGCCTCTTCAAACAATGATTTCATGGCTATCAATTATAAAAAACTAAATTTGATCCTTGTGCTTGAAAGGAAAACAATGATCTTTTCCCTCCTTTTATAGAAAATTATATTATGAAATCATTGTTTGAAGAGGCGATCCAAAGTACGGTGGTTGATTTTTAGAATAATGGCCCCCAAAGCATCATGCCTCTAAGAGTCAGCTGGCCACTGGGTAGTATATTCCC
The DNA here is from genome assembly GCA_007570785.1 of Antilocapra americana. Classification (NCBI taxonomy): domain Eukaryota; kingdom Metazoa; phylum Chordata; class Mammalia; order Artiodactyla; family Antilocapridae; genus Antilocapra; species Antilocapra americana. Next base: position 2,037,970 of record ML664653.1, on the reverse strand, counting down.
TGGTCAAACCACCCTTGCATTCATTTTATTTATTTTTTTATTTATTTATGGCTATGCTGGATCTTTGTTGCTGCATGCAGGCTTTCTCTAGCTGAAAGAAAGGAGCAGAGGCTTCTCACTGCAGTGACTTCCCTTGTTGTAGGGCACACAGGCTCCAGGCAGAAGGGTTTCAGCAGTTGTGGTGCACAGCCTTAGTTTCCCTGTGGTGTGTGGGATCTTCCCGGATTGGGTATTGAACCCATGTCCCCTGCATTGACAGGTGGATTTAACCACTAGACCACCGGGAAAGCAAGCCTACATTTAAGAAAACAAAACACTGGCTTGGGTCGGGGTGGGGATCCAAGCGTTATAGAGTCTAAAGCTTATATATTTGGAGACCCTCTCTAAGAAATAGAATACAGTATTAGAAACACAAGATTAGATTTAATAGTACATATTTATTTGGACTTAGGAACTATATGCCATCAAATTATAAATCTAAAAACATACGTAATATAATATTTCAAAGCACATAACACAAACATCACAAACCCCTCAAAAATATAGACAAATTTTATTAATTGGCCAGTTCACTTCCAAAGCACATTTATAGTTGTATTTGCTGCATCATTAAATACTTCCTAACACAAAAACCTTCTGTTTTGACTAGGCATCACAGAGAACCAAGTCCTCTATTCAGAATTTTACACATCTGATGAGCTTCTAGAAGCCTTAGTACATTTCAAACTTTGTTTATTCTCACTACTGTTAAAAGATAATTCTCCAGAAAATGTAAAATCATAACTCTCATACTGATATAAAAATGAATCTATGTTAAAGATTTTATTTAACTTAATCAGTACGGACCCAAGCAGATGGTCTAAAGGTGAAATCCAAAAAGAATGAATTTATATGAAGTAAAATAATATTGAAATGAATATGCAAATAGAGGCAGAACAGGTTTTACCCACAGTCAAGGAGGGAAATCAGTTGGACATCTCGAGGACAGAATAGAATCTACAGATCTATGGCCAAGAGTTATTTTGTATTGTTATTACTGTATTTACAAATTAAAGAGTTGTAAAATGGGGGCTTCCCTCATAACTCATTTGGTAAAAAATCTGCCTGCAATGTGGATTCCTGGGTCAGGAAGATCCGCTGAAGAAGAAATAGGCTACCCACTCCAATATTCTTGGGCTTCCCATGGGGCTCAGCTGGTAAAGAATCCGACTGCAATGTGGGAGACCTGGGTTCGATCCCTGGGTTGGGGAGATCCCCTGGAGAAGGGAAAAGCTACCCATTCCAGTATTCTGGCCCGGAGAATTCCATGGACTATATAGTCCATGGGGTCACAGAGTTGGACAGGACTGAGTGACTTTGACTTTCACTTTCAAAATGGTTCCCAGAATCTGATGACCTGAAGGAAGGGTCTTTAGACAACGCACAATTTCCTACTGAATCACTTTTCCTGTTACCCTCTCCCCACTTGACATAAAAAATAATCTTGAATACACATTATTCATGATAATAAAATAAGGTTGGTCTCAGGTGCAGCCTGATTACTTATGTAGATGCAGCAGAGGATTAACTCACCACATAATAAGCTTCTTTAAATTTGCTGGAAATTTTCATAAGTAATCTCAGATCTGACTCTTAAAAGCCTCTTCTTACTTGCTGAGCTGAAGTTAGGAAGCCAAGCCAAGAAACTCTTGCCACCAGGTCATGGGTTCTGGTCATCAGTGAAACCCATAAATTTGAGCAAATACTTTTTTTCTTGATGTTTCATCAACTTATTCTAAGTTTTGAGGGACTGCCAGGAAGTGACCTTCCTCACCACTTCTAAGGTTGAGACCAGTGAGCCAGGTACCGAGTCAATTTTTCCCAGAGGTCTTCATCAGCACTGGCTCCATAAGGCCAACCTAGTTCCTTATAATGGGCTGGTCATAGCTGATTAGATGAGCATCATTCTCAAATATGAAATTTCAAGGAAGACCTTGGTTTCATAACCAATTTTTTTCCAATTATATTCTGTTGTTTTTTTAAAGGAGGTACAGTCTGTGCAAATAATGATATTGCTGTTAAAAAGGGTGAAGACTCAATAAGAGTTTATGAATTCCAAAGGGAGACAAACAGAGAGGACAAACTATTTTTTAGAAATGTTTCATTTCAGCTTACAAAAGCAGAATCTGCCAAATCTTTATGGGTTACAGATATCTTAAGAAAGAGAAAGGGCTCCCTTATAAATAGAAAATAGAACATCGTCTTAGCTGTTCAAGTTATTGTAACAAAATACCATAGATTGGGTAGCTTATAAACAGCAGAAATGTATTTCTCACAGTTCTGGAGGCTGGGAAGTCCAAGATCAAGGAAGTCCCAGCAGATACAGAGTCTGATGAGGGCCCACTTGCTTGTACATGGGCTTTTTCTCACTGTGTCCTCACATGGTAGAAAAAGCAAGCTAGTTGTCTGGGATCTCTTTTATGAAGACTCTGATTCCATCCATGAGGCCTCCCCCTCATGACCTAATCATCTCCCAAAAGCCCCACTTCCTAATACCATCACATTGGGGTTAAGTTTCAACACATGAATTTGGGGGGACAAAAACATTTAGACTGCAGCTTGCCTGGTGGCTCAGATGGTAAAGAATTTGCCTGCAATGTAGGATAGCCAGGTTTGATCCCTGAGTCAAGAAGATCTATTGGAGAAAGTAATGGCAAATCACTCCAGTATTCTTGCCTGGAGAATTCCATGGACAGAGGAGCCTGGTGGGGTCCATGGGGTCACAAAGAATCAGACACAACTAAGCAGCTAAACACATCCACTAAGCAACTAAACGAATCCAAACATTCAGACTACAACAAACATCACCTGAAATTAATGCAACATTGTGAATCAACTATACTCCGATATACAATATATTTTTTAATAGCATCAGTAATAGTCCAAACAAAATTGCTGTCATCTCTCATTAGTGCATTTGGTTATATATAATTCATGGTTCTCTGTATCTTGGGTTAGAGTCTAATTTAATTTACTACTGATAATTTTCAAAAGTGAACGATCTGACAAGAGCTCACAAGAATGATGAGACTGACAAAGAAATGTGTTTATTTCTGTAGCATGAAGAACAGAATGATAAAACTAATCCAAAACATTCTAGATAAAATGTCTATAAGCATTATGATTCACACTATTTTCAAAGAAGACAATGAAATTTGCATCTGATTTATAAAAATGGATAAACATTTTTACAGAGAAAAAATATTGAGGCATAATATATAATACAGTGTCAATACAGTGTAATGCTAATATTATATCCTATCATATAATACTCTTAAAACATAATATATCATTAATATACCAAGCATATCACAATAATATACAAAGGATATCAAGTAATATCATGAGTCTGGAGTAGGTCCTAGACATCTGTATGTTTATTAAACTCCATAGGTAAGTGTGATAGGCATCTTTAAGAGAAAACCATTGGCCTAGATTCAAATGTAAAAAGAAGAACCGTGGCCAAAAAGCATTTTATATAGCACCAAAAATGATGGCTGATGACACTGTGCTAATGTCTATCAATGACTAATGTCATCATGCAAAGCAACCTCCAGGCTGCAGGATACAGACCATATTCTAGAGAGCAAGGGCATTGACAAATCTCTAGAAACTTCCTAAATAATGTCCAAATTCTAAAATAGTTTAATTAAAAAATTTGCCTATGCAAATTTAACCTAGAGAAAGCTTAGCATCTCTCCTTATATGACAACTCTTCCATACAATTCATCAATAGTAACTTATCAAATATGTCTTTGTACATGTTCAGTTACTCACTTGTGTCTGACTCTGACCCTCGACTGTAGTCCACCAGGCTCATCTGTCCATGGGATTTCCCAGGCAAGAATACTGGAGTGGGTTGCCACTTCCTCCTCCAGGGAATCTTGCCCACCCAGAGATCAAATCTGCATCTCCTGTGTCTCCTGCATTGACAGGCAAATTCTTTACCACTGAGCCACCAAGGAATAAACCTAGTTATTCCTAACATGTGTCTTTTATAAGGTAAAATAACAAATCTTCATAGTTTTCCAGGGACACCTGTGGAGATATGAAAGATTATTCTAGGTGTAAAAAGATTTTCTGAAAGTTTTATTTTATTTCATTAGAATTTGGTTTAGAGAAGGCAAAATTTTTTTTAAGTTATCAGAGGAAATTTAGACACTTGATTAAGATGAGGTCATGGGAGGTTAAGAAACCATTCTCAATTATCTATTTAACCAAAGGAACAAAAAATATTTTAAAATGTATAGACTTTAATATTACTAATAAATTTTAGCTCTTTAATAAGTGAGGAACTCTGTTCATTTTCTTAAATGGCCAAAAGCATAATAAAGTCACCATATAGCATAGAAAATCGTCATCTAGGCAGAGTACAGAGTAACAGTAATCATTCATACTACAGGTGAAGGCAATAAGTAAACCAAAACAAACAAACAAAAACCCATGAAAACTGAGGAGACTTTGCTCAGATTTTAACACATTGCA
>ML664653.1:1957530-2018446 GCA_007570785.1 Antilocapra americana | reverse complement strand
TCCCTTGGTAACCATGACTCATAGTTGCCATAGTGATGAATCTGGTTGTCAAGGAAACCTGATTTCCTAGGCAGAACGCGAGAAATGAAGAGTTCTACAGGGCTCTTAAGTTGGGGCTCTCAAGTTTTACTGAGTGGTGGGATTCTTGCAAAAACAGCCTCTAGGATGAGAACACAGGTAGAAGTGATTTATGTAGAAGATGCTCTTGAGAGAAACTGGGAACAGAGCAGAAGACAGAGCTAAGCAAAGTTGGGGCTTTAGGTAATGCTCTGGCCTCAGCTAATACCACACAACTGCTGCTGCTGCTGCTAAGTCGCTTCAGTCGTGTCCGACTCTGTGTGACCTCATAGACGGCAGCCCACCAGGCTCCCCCATCCCTGGGATTCTCCAGGCAAGAACACTGGAGTGGGTTGCCATTTCCTTCTCCAATGCATGAAAGTGAAAAGTGAAACTGAAGTCGCTCAGTCGTGTCCAACTCTTATCGACCCCATGGACTGCAGCCTACCAGGCTCCTCCGTCCATGGGATTTTCCAGGAAAGAATACTGGAGTGGGGTGCCATTGCCTTCTCCGATACCTCACAGTGCTCCTAGGCAAAAACTGCTCTTCAGAGTTTAGTAGGTCTGGGGGCAAGTGAGCTGGGCTTTTTGTACTTCTGCATCTGTGAGACATTGGCTAAAGGTCACCCCAAGGACATAAATCTTCAGACACTTCTGGCCCCTGCAGTCCGAAGAGAGGCCTCTGCAGAAGGTGAGAAGCATTGGCCATTAGCCTCATAGACCACAGAAGGTGGGAGAGAGGCTTACCACACCAGCAAAGGGAGTCTAAGTCCTTTAAGAGGGTGACCAGCAGCTTCTGACTACTGTTAAGAAGTGGGGTTTTCCAAACAAAGTGGAAGAACTAAAGCCAAATCTGACCTGTGTACCCTGACACCAAATTAAATCTCGGAGACAGAGTTTTGGGTGAAGTAGAAAAGAAGAGCTTTATTGCTTTGTCAAGCAAAGGGGGACAGAGCAGGCTCCTGCCCTGAAAACCTGTGTGTCTCAACCTGGGAGGTTGGTTTTTTTCCCTAAACTTTATATTTTGTATTGGGGTATAGGGAGATGGAGGTTTGATTGCTGGATGGGGAAGATACCCTGGAGAAGAGAATAGCTACCCACTCCTGTGTTCTTACCTGGGAAATCCCATGGACAGAGGAGACTGATGGGCTACAGTCTGTGGGGTCACAAGAGTCGGATGCACATCTGAGCGACTCCTGCTGCTTCTCCTTTGGCCATGGGATTCTCCAGGCCAGAATACTGGAGTGGGTAGTCATTCCCTTCTCCAGGGGATCCTCCCAACCCAGGGATCAAGCCTGGGCTTCGGCATTGCAGGCAGATTCTTTACTGTCTGAGCCACCAGGGAAGTCTTTTATAAGGAGCTCAAAGATATTGTTATGTATATCCCTTGAGACAAACCAAGATCCTGCCCCAAGGGTCTTGACTTCCTTGACTGTTCCTTCCTTGTCTCTGCATCCCCTCCATTCCCTGATTAGCATCTGTTTTAACCTGCTCTTTGGAACTCAGGGAAGGTTGTGGAGACTGAATGTGGCCTATTTCCTATAATCCAGAAATGGGGGACACAGAAAGGCCTTTATGCCAAGGAGCCCCACTCAGTATCAGAGCTAGAGTGAGGTAAGTGAGGCACTCACCTAAAGCACTAAATTTAAGGGAGTGCCAACATTTCAGAAATTAAGACAAATAATGTGTGCAATGTATTGGTCGCTCAGTCATGTCCAATTCTTGCAAACCCATGGACTGTAGCCCACCAGTCTTCTCTGTTCACAGAATTCTCTAGGCAAGAACACTGGAGTGGGTTGCCATTCCCTTCTCCAGCGGATCCTCCCCACTCAGGGATCGAACCCAACTTCTGAATTGCAGGCGGATTCTTTACTGTCTGAACCACCAGAGAAACTTAATGAAATATTTTTACATCCCCAAACATCTTCCAAACTCTATACTACCACAAGGTAACCACTAGCCTTTTATTTATTGTTATTTTAAATTATTCAATTTATTTAAACTTAAAAAAAAAACTAGTTTACCCGTTGTTCCTAACCCCCTACCACTGCCTTTAGAAACCTCCACCAATCCATTCTCTGTATACATGAATTTGGTGGGGGGGTTTAAATTCTTTTTTTTTATATTGGAGCATAGTTCATTAACAATGTTATATTAATTTCAGGTATACAGCAAAGTGATTCAGTTATACATATACATGTATCCATTCTTTTAAAAATCTTTTCCATTTTTGTTATTTCAGAATATTGAGCAGAGTTCTCTACCCTATATAGAAGGTCCTTGTTGGTTATCTCCTTGGAAGGAAAGTTATGACCAACCTAGACAGCATATTAAACAGCAGAGACATTAATTTGTCAACAAAGGTCTGTCTAGTCAAGGCTATGGCTTTGCCAGTAGTCATGTATGGATGTGAGAGTTGAACTATAAAGAAAGCTGAGCACTGAAGAACTGATGCTTTTGAACTGTGGTGTTGGAGAAGACTCTTAAGAGTCCCTTGGACTGCAAAGAGATCCAACCAGTTCATCCTAAAGGAGATTAGTCCTGGGTGTTCACTGGAAGGACTGATGCTGAAGCTGAAACTCCAATAATTGTCCACCTGATTTAAAGAGCTGACTCATTTGAAAAGACCCTGATGCTGGGAAAGATTGAGGGCGGGAGGAGAAGGGATGACAGAAGATGAGATGGTCGGATGGCATCACTGACTCAATGGACATGGGTTTGGGTAAACTCCAGGAGTTGGTGATGGACAGGGAGGCCTGGCGTGCTGTGGTTCAAGGGGTTGCAAAGAGTCAGACATAACTGAGTGACTGAACTGAACTGTTGGTTATCTATTTTCAATATAATAAGGTATCAATCTATGCCAATGCTAAACTTCCAATCTATCCCTCTCTACCCCATAACCATAAATTTATTCTCTTTAGTCTGTGAGTCTGTTTTTGTTTTGTAAATAATTTTATTTCTATCATTTTATATAAATTATATCAAATGATATTTGTCTTTCTCTGACTTACTTCACTTAGTATGATAATCTCCAGGTCTATCCATGTTGCTGCAAATGGCATCATTCCATTCTTTTAAATGGCTGAGCAATATTCCATATTCCATTGTATATATGTACCATGTCTTCTTTATCTGTTCATCTGTCAACAGACATTTAGGCTGCTTCCATGTCTTGGCTATTGTGAACATTGCTGTAATGAATATTGGGGTGCATATATTCTTTCAAACCATGCTTTTTTCTAGACATATGTCCAGACATGGAATTGCTGGATAATATGTTAGCTCTATGTTTAGTTTTATTAGTTCAGTTCAGTAGCTCAGTCTTGTCAAACTCTTTGTTACCCCATGGACTGCAGCATGTCAGGTTTCCCTGTCCATCACTGACTCCCAGAGCTTACTCAAGCTCATGTCCATCGGGATACAGATGCCATCTAATCATTTCATCCTCTGTCATCCCATCTAATCCTGCCTTCAATTTTTCCCAGAGTTAGGGTCTTTTCCAATGACTTGGTTCTTCGCATCAGGTGGCCAAAGTATTGAGTTTCAGCTTCAGTTTCAGTCCTTCCAATGAATATTCAGGACTGATTTCCATTAGGATGAACTGGTTGGATCTCCTTGCAATCCAAGGGACTCTCAAGAGTCTTCTCCAACACCACAGTTCAAAAGCATCAGTTCTTTGGCGTTCAGCTTTCTTCATACTCCAACTCTCATATCTATACATGACTACTGGAAAAACCATAGCTTTGGGTAGACAGATCTTTGTTGGTAAAGTAATATCTCTGCTTTTTAATATGCTATCTAGGTTGGTCAGTCATAGCTTTTCTTCCAAGGAGTAGTCCTCTTTTAATTTCATGGCTGCAGTCACCATCTGTAGTGATTTTGGAGCCCCACAAAGTGAAGTCTGTCACTGTTTTCATTGTTTCCCCCTTTATTTGCCATGAAGGGATGAGACCTTAGGTTTCTGAATGTTGAGTTTTAAGCCAACATTTTCACTCTCCCCTTTCACTTTCATCAAGGGGCTCTTTAGTTGTTCTTTGCTTTCTGCCATAAGGATAGTGTCATCTGCATATCTGAGGTTATTGATATTTTTCCCAGCAATCTTGATTCCAGCTTGTGCTTCATCCAGCCCAGCATTTCACATGATGTACTCTGCATATAAGTTAAATAAGGAGAGTGATAATATATAGCCTTGATGTACTCCTTTCCCGATTTGGAACTAGTCTGTTGTTCCATGTCCAGTTCTAAGGGTTGCTTCTTGACCTGCATACCGGTTTCTCAGGAGGTAGGTCAGGTGGTCTGGTAGTCCCGTCTGTTCAGAATTTTCCACAGTTTATTGTGATCTATACAGTCAAATGCTTTGGCATAGTCAATAAAGCAGAAATAGATGTTTTTCTTGAAGTCTCTTGCTTTTTTGATGATCCATCAGATGTTGGCATTTTGATCTCTGGTTCCTCTGCCTTTTATAAATCCAGCTTGAACATCTGGAAGTTCACAGTTCATGTACTCTTGAAGCCTGGCTTGGAGAATTTTGAGCATTACTTTGCTAGCATGTGAGATGAGTGCAATTGTGTGGTAGTTTGAATAGTCTTTGTCATTGCCTTTCTTTGGGATTGGAATGAAAACTGACTTTTTCTAGTCCTGTGGCCACTGCTGAGTTTTCCAGATTTGTTGGCATATTAACTGTAGCATTTTCCCAGCATCATCTTTTAGGATTTGAAATAGCTCAACAAGAATTCCATCACCTCCACTTTGTTCATAGTGATGCTTCCTAAAGTCTGCTTGACTTTGCACTCCAAGATGTCTAGCTCTAGGTGACTGATCACACCGTTTTGGTTATCTGGGCCATAAAGATCTTTTTTTGTATAGTTCTTCTGTGTATTCTGGCCACTTTTTCTTAATATCTTCTGCTTCTCTTAGGTCCATACTATTTCTGTTGTTTACTGTGCTCATCTTTGCATGAAATAGTCCCTTGGTATCTCTAATTTTCTTGAAGAGATCTCCAGACTTTTCCATTCTATTGGTTTCCTCTATTTCTTTGCATTGATCACTGAGGAAGGCTTTCTTATCTCTCCTTGCTATTCTTTGGAACTCTGCATTCAAATGAGTGTATCTTTCCTTTTCTCCTTTGCCTTTAGTTTCTCTTCTTTTCTCAGCTATTTGTAAGGCCTCGTCAGACAGCCATTTTGCCTTTTTGCATTTCTTTTTCTTTGGGATGGTATTGATCACTGCCTCCTGTACAATGTCCTGAACCTCTGTTCATAGTTCTTCAGGAACTCTGTCTATCACATCTAATCCTTGAATCTGTTTATCACTTCCACTGTATGTATAATCATGAGGGATTTGCTTTAGGTCATACCTGAATGGAGAATTTCTTGTAGCTCAAATGGTAAAGAATCTGACTGTGATGTAGGAGACCAGGGTTCGATCCCTGGGTTGGGAAATTCCTCTGGAGAAAGGAATGGAAATCCACTCCAGTATTCTCACCTGGAGAATTCCATGGACTGAGAAGCCTATGGGCTACTGTCCATTGGGTTACAAAGAGTTGGACACGACTGAGCAACTAACACACACAAAACACACACACACACACACACACACACACACACACACACACACACCTTATTGGTCTAGTGGTTTTCCCTACTTTATTCAATTTAAGTCTGAATTTGGCAATAAATAGTTCATGATCTGAGCAACAGTCAGCTCCTGTCTCGTTTTTGCTATCTGTATAGAGCTTCTCCATCTTTGGCTGCAAAGAATATAATCACTCTGATTTCAATGTTGACCATCTTGTGATGTCCATGTGTAGAGTCTTCTCTTGTGTTGTTGGAAGAAGGTGTTTGCTATGACCAGTGCATTCTATGGCAAAACTCTGTTAGCCTTTGCCCTGCTTCATTTTGCACTCCAAGGCCAAATTTGCCTGTTACTCCAGGTATCTCTTGACTTCCTACTTTTGCATTCCAGTCCCCTATAATGAAAAGGACATTTGGAAGAGGGTATTAGTTCTAGAAGTTCTTATGGATCTTCATAGAGCTGTTCAACTTCAGCTTCTTCAGTATTACTGGTTGGGGCATAGACTTGGATTATTGTGATATTGAATGATTTGCCTTGGAAACGAACAGAGATAATTCTGTCATTTTTGAGACTGCATCCAAGTACTGCATTTTGTACACTTTTGTTGACTATGAGGGCTACTCTATTTCTTCTAAGGGATTCTTGCCCACAATAGTAGATATAGTGGTCATTTGAAGTCTATGCCCCGACCAGTAATGCTGAAGAAGCTGAAGTTGAACAGTTCTATCAAGACCTACAAGACCTTTTAGAACTAACACACAAAAAAGATATCCTTTTCATTATAGGGGACTGCAATGCAAAGTAGGAAGTCAAGAAACACTTTGAGTAACAGGTAAATTTGGCCTTGGAGTACAGAATGAAGCAGGGCAAAGGCTAATAGAGTTCTGGAAGAGAACACACTGGTCATAGCAAACACCTTCTTCCAACAACACAAGAGAAGACTCTACACATGGACATCACAAGATGGCCAACACCAAAATCAGATTGATTATATTCTTTGCAGCCAAAGATGGAGAAGCTCTATACAGTCAGCAAAAACAAGACTGGGAGCTGACTGTGTCTCACATCATGAACTCTTTATTGCCAAATTCAGACTTAAATTGAAGAAAGTAGGGAAAACCACTAGGCCATTCAGGTATGATCTAAATCAAATCCCTTATGATTATACAGTGGAAGTGAGAAATAGATTTCAGGGATTAGAGCTGATAGATAGAGTGTCTAATGAACTATGGACAGAGGTTCATGACATTGTACAGGAGAAGGGATCAGACCATCTCTGAGAAAAAGAAATGCAAAAAAAAAAAAAACGGCTGTCTGAGGGGGCCTTACAGATAGCTATGAAAAGAAGAGAAGTGAGCAAAACACTCTCCGACATAAACCAAAGCAGGATCCTCTATGACCCACCTCCCAGAATATAGGAAATAAAAGCGTGAATAAACAAATGGGACCTAATTAAAATTAAAAGCTTCTGCACAACAAAGGAAACTATAAGCAAGGTGAAAAGGCAGCCTTCAGAATCAGAGAAAATAATAGCCAATGAAGCAATGAACAAACAATTCATCTCAAAAATATACAAGCAACACCTGCAGCTCCATGCTAGAAAAATAAATGACCCAATCAAAAAGTGGGCCAAAAAACTTAACAGACATTTCTCCAAAGAAGACATAAAAATGGCTAACAAACACATGAAAAGATGCTCAACATCACTCATTATCAGAGAAATGCAAATCAAAACCACAATGAGGTACCACTTTACACCAGTCAGAATGGCTGCCATCCAAAAATCTACAAGCAATAAATGCTGGAGAGGATGTGGAGAAAAGGGAACCCTCTTACACTGTTGGTGGGAATGCAAACTAGTACAGCCACTATGGAAAACTGTGGAGATTCCTTAAAAAACTGCAAATAGACCTGCCATATGATCCAGCGATCCCACTGCTGGGCATACACACCGAGGAAACCAGAATTGAAAGAGACACGTGTACCCCAATGTTCATCGCTGCATTGTTTACAATAGCCAGGACATGGAAGCAACCCAGATGCCCATCAACTGACGAATGGATAAGAAAGCTGTGGTACATATACACAATGGAATATTACTCAGCATTAAAAAAAAATTCATTTGAATCAGTTCTACTCAGGTGGATGGAACTGGAGCCTATTATCCAGAGTGAAGTAAGCCAGAAGGAAAAACAACAATACAGTATACTAACGCATATATATGGAATTTAGAAAGATGGTAACGAGACCCTGCATGCGAGACAGCAAAAGGAACGCAGATGTATAGAACAGACTCATGGACTCTGTGGAAGAGGGCAAGGGTGGGATGATATGGGAGAATGGCATTGAAACATGTTAATTATCATATGTGAAATCAATCGCCAGCCCAGGGTTGATGCTCAGGGCTGGTGCACCAAAATGACCCAGGGGGAGGGAATCGGGAGGGAGGAGGGAGTGGGGTTCTGGAGGGGGAGCATATGTATACCCATGGCGGTTTCATGTCATTGTATGGCAAAACCAACACAATAAAGTAAAGAAAATTAAAAAAAAAAAGAAGAGAAGTGAAAAACAAAGGAGAAAAGGAAAGCTATACCCATTTGAATGCAGAGTTCCAAAGAATAGCAAGGAGAGATAAGAAAGCCTTCCTCAGTGATCAGTGCAAAGAAATAGAGGAAAACAATAGAATGGAAAAGACTAGAGATCTCTTCAAGAAAATTAGACATACCAAGGGAACATTTCATGCAAACATGGGCTCAAGAAAGGACAGAAAGGGTATGACCCTAACAGAAGCTGAAGACTTTAAGAAGAGGTGGCAAGAATACACACAAGAATTGTACAAAAAAGATCTTCATGACCCAGACAACCATGATGGTGTGATCACTCACCTAGAGCCAGACATCCTGGAATGCGAAGTCAAGTGGGCCTTAGGAAACATCACTACAAACAAGGCTAGTGGAGGTGATGGAATTCCAGTTGAGCTATTTCAAATCCTAAAAGATAATGTTATGAAAGTGCTACACTTAATATGCCAGGAAATCTGGAAAACTTGGCAGTGGCCACAGAACTGGAAATGGTCAGTTTTCCAATCCCAAAGAAAGGCAATGCCAAAGAACATTCAAACTACCACACAATTGCACTCATCTCACACACTAGAAAAGTAATGCTCAAAATTCTCCAAGCCAGGTTTCAACAGTACATGAACCATGAGCTCTCAGATGTTCAAGCTGGATTTATAAAAGGCAGAGGAACCAGAGATCAAATTGCCAACATCTGTTGGATCATCATAAAAGCATGAGAGTTGCAGAAAAACATCTGCTTTATTTACTATGCCAAAGCCTTTGACTGTGTGGATCACAACAGTCTGGAAAATTCTGAAGAGGTGGGAATACCAGACCACCAGACTTGCCTCATGAGAAATCTGTCAAGAAGCAACAGTTAGAACTGGACATAGAACAACAGACAAGAAGCAACAGCTAGAACTGGACATGGTAAAACAGACTGGTTTGAAATAGGGAAAAAGTACCTCAAGGCTATATATTGTCACCCTGCTTATTTAATTTATATGCAGAATACATCATGAGAAACACTGGGCTGGATGAAGCACAAGCTGGAATCAAGATTGCCGGGAGAAATATCAATAACCTCCGATATGCAGATGACACCACCCTTATGACAGTAAACAAAGAAGAACTTGAGCCCCTTGCTGAAAGTGAAAGAGGAGAGTGAAAAAGTTGGCTTAAAGCTCAACATTCAGGAAACTAAGATCATGGCATCTGGTCCCATCACTTCATGGCAAATAGATGAGGAAACAGTGGAAACAGTCACAAACTTCATTTGGGGAGGTTCCAAAAACACTACAGATGGTGACTGCAGCCATGAAATTAAAAGATGCTTACTCCTTGGAAGGAAAGTGATGACCAACCTAGACAGCATATTTAAAAACAGAGATATTACTTTGCCAACAAAGATCCGTCTGGTCAAAGCTATGGTTTTTCCAGTAGTCATGTATGGATGTGAGAGTTGGACGGTGAAGAAAGCTGAGCACCGATGAATTGATGCTTTTGAACTGTGGTGTTGGAGAAGACTCTTGAGAGTCCCTTGGACTGCAGGGAGATCCAACCAGTCCATCCTGACAGAAATCAGTCCTGAATATTCATTGAAAAGACTGATGTTGAAGCTGAAGCTCCAATACTTTGGCCACCTGATGTAAAGAACTGAGTCTTTCTCTGTCTGACATCTCACTTAGCATAATACCCTCAAGGGCAACCTAAGTTGTCTAAAATGGCAAGATTATAATCTTTTTTATGTAGAAAAATTTTCAATTATATAAATATGCCAAATCTTTTTTATCCTTTCATCCATCAATGGACACTTAGGTTGCTTCCATAGCTTGGCTATTGTAAATAATGTTGTAATGAGCATAGGGGTGCATATTTCTTTTCGAGTTAGTGTTTTTGTTTTCTTTGGCTAACTGCCCAGAAGTGGAGTTGCTGGGTCATATGGTAGTTCTATATTTAATTTTTTGAGGAATCTCTATACTGTTTCCCATACCGAGAAGGCAATGGCACCCCACTCCAGTACTCTTGCCTGGAAAACCCCATGGACAGAGGAGCCTGGTGAGCTGCAGTCCATGGGGTCACTAAGAGTCGGGCACGACTGAGTGACTTAACTTTCACTTTTCACTTTCATGCATTGGAGAAGGAAATGTCAACCCACTCCAGTGTTCTTACCTACAGAATCCCAGGAATGGGGGAGCCTGGTGGGACAAGGTTGGACATGACTGAAGGGACTTAGCAGCAGCAGCAGCAGCTATACTGTTTTCTATAGTGGCTGCACCAGTTTACATTCCTACCAACAGTACAAGAAGGTTCTCTTTTCTCCACATCCTTGTCAACAATGTTATCTCTTTGTCATCTTGAGGATAGCCATTCTAACAGGTGTGAGGTGATTTTAATCTACATTCCCTGATGATTAATGATGCTGAGCATCTTTTCAAGTACCTGTTGGCCATATGTATGTGTTCTTTAGAGAAATGTCAAAAATTGAAATCAATGTAAAAATAATCCATGATAAAGAAAATAGCAATATGTTGTGTGAAGACAGGATTAAATTCTGCCACACCTGTCCCATCCTAATTCTCCCTGGTCCTTTGTTTATGATAACAGGAGGTTGCCCTGTGGACTGTAAACTGTCAACTTGAGTTATTTAGATACTGCCTTAAAATACTATATGCCTTGACTATTGTGCCCTCCTCCAGGGGGATCTTCCTGACCCAGGGATTGAACTCGCATCTCTTATGTCTCCTATATTGGCAGGTGGGTTCTTTACCACTAGCACCACCTGGGAAGAAGTAAGGCACCAACTACTCGTTTTGTGCATTCCCTCCAGGCTGGGGGGAAATGAGGAAATGTCTGTCAGTCAAAGGGTACAAGCTTCCAATTATAAAAGAAGTTCCGGGGATATATAATGTACAGGACAGTGATTATGCTTAACAATACTGTATTGTGTACTTGGAAGTTTCTATGAGAGCAGTTCTTAAATTATCTTAGCCTTAACAACAAAAATCGGCAGTTAAGTGAGGTGAAACGTGTTAACTAACCTTATTGCGCTAAACATTTCACAATATATATGTGTATTACATCATCAGGTTGTACACTTCAATCTTACACAAATATCTCAATGAAGCTGGAAAAAATCCTCCATATCCTGCAATGACTCCTAGGAGGACTTAACCCCCTCTTAAGATAATCAATTCATTCCAGTTGCCCCAGGACTTGGCAGGATTTAACACAAGTCCTAGATTCCAGAAAACTGCTCAGTCCCAGGAAACCAAGGTAGTTGGTCCCCTGACTTGTAATGCTGCTTCCCTAGGATGAGACTGTGCCTTTTCTTCTGATTCTGGACCCCAGGAAAGAATCCCTGGTCCCAGTTACTATTTCTGTGTAACCAACCTCCCCAAACACAGTGATGTGAATGAAAAAATATTTTGTTCTGCTTATGAAGTCTATGGGTCAGGAATTTGGACAGAAGACAGCAGAGACAGAGGCTCCAATTTTGAGAGCCTCTACTGGGAAGATTCAAAGGCTGGGGGTGACTTAGCTATTGGCTGGAACCTCAGCTGGGGTACCATCCAGAACTCTTCTCCAGGGCTCTCATGCGATTTCTTTGTATAGGCTAGCTTGCAGTTCCTAAGAGCCCAATGGCCAGTTCCGAGAATGAACACATCAAAAGACTAAGGTGAAAGTGCAGAGCAGTTTCATGATCACACCTCAAAAGTCACATAGCAACACTTTCTTCACATTCTACTGGTGGAGGCAGTCAAAAGAAAAAAATCCATTGGTTTCAAGGAGATGGAAGAGAGACTCTACCTCTTACTATGGGAGTGGCATAGGTGTAAAAGGGGCTTCCCCAGTGGCCCAGTGATAAAGAATCCACCTGCAATTCAGGAGCCCCAGGAGATGCAGGTTCAAGCCCTGGGTCTGGAAGACTCCCAGGTGAAGGGCACTGCTACCCACTCCACTATTCTTGCCTTGGAAATCCCATGGACAGAAGAGCCTGGCAGACTACCGTCCATGGGGTCACAAAGAGTCAGACATGACTGAAGTGACTTAGCACAGCACAGCATTAGATTATATGAAGTCATAAGAGTAGAGACTCCATAGCGGCATTAGTGCCTTTATAAGAAGAGGAAGAGATACAAAAGAGATACAAAAATGTTCTCTCTCCACATGAATGCATCAAGGAAAGGCCGGGATAAGACTCAGTCAGAATGCCCTTCTGCAAGCCAGGAAAAGGCCCCTCACCAGAACACGACCATGCTGGCACCCTGACCTAGGACTTTCCGCCCCCAGCACTGTGAGAAAACAAAGATGTTATTTCAGCCACCCAGTATATGATATTTTATTATGACAGCCTGGGCAGACTAAAACAATTTCTTCCATAGGGCTCATGTTTAAGAGAGTAAAGTAAAAGCATGTGTGAGTCCCTGCAACAGTGTGTATACCAAGAGGTGGTGCCCTCCCTCTGACCTCCAATTCAACATGGCCACCAACCCCTGAAAAGGACCCCAGAGCCACCAGCTACTGGCCAGGAAATGCAAGCCTGGTTGTCCAGGCCCTTAGGTGAAGAGACCCCTCCTAGAGTACTTTCTGCCTTGGAGAGGGCAGAGCCTATGGGTCTTCCCTCCCCAGAGTGTTCTTCCTGGTCTTCTGTGCCAAGGTCTAGGCTGCGCCTGACTGCTAAACATTTCTAAGAACTAGATCTCATGGTTTTGAATGCATATAATTTGCCAGAAGAACGAGAGGCAATCAGAGGCCTTATTTGAATTAGAAGACATGTTTTTAAAGTCTATTGACAGTAAAAGCATCAAAATCCCATTGTGTGACTGTTGTCGAAGCCAAATTAAGCTCCCTAAGGGCAATTTTAGAGATGTGAAGTTCTGCTTCTTTAAAAACTTAAATGCTCAGGGGACAGCACATATTCTGTGTGACTTCAATTCTTCTCTTAAAGCTGTTTTAAAAAAGGAGAAGAAAGCTACTTTCTTGCTCTACATTTCAAGTCTGAATAGTGAGGAACAAGAACAACCCACAATATGGCATAAGAATAGCAAACAGATAAAAGAAAGGATACAAAACAGATAAATAGGCTTTATTAATCGTTTCTGGCTAGGCAGAGTTTAAATAGTTCCAGTGTATTCTGCTGGTACATCTATTAATTTTCAGACAGAATTTATATTTTTATGTTTTTTCCTATACTGAAAAGTAAATGCTTGTGTGTGTGCATTTTGTTGTCAAATTGTGTAGGCCCGATAAAAATGAACTGTTTGCTCTTCTTTATATTTGATTCAGACTTCTTTAAAAAGACTCAATTTTCATCAAAGAATAAGTGAACACCCAATCCTAGAGTGGTTTGGAATCCAATTTAATCAGTTGTAAGAAATCAGTTGTAACTGATTTCTGTTTCCTAAAATGGGGTTCCAATGAATCAATAGCATAGTGTGTAGATTAGAAAGAAGGCTATGAAATTATCTCTTCCCAGCATCCATACCCTTGAAAGGTACATTACAGATCCTTGCATCCAAAGATGGAGTCTATTTTTCCACCTACTGCATCTGGGTTGGCCCCTTGACTTGCTTTGGCCAATGGAATATTGGCATATGTGACACAAGGAGAGCCTTCAGAGGCATTTATGAATTGGAGCTTACCATCTCCTGCTTTTCTTGAAAACCTACCTGCCTCTATGTAAACATGCCCTGGCCTGATAGACACATGACCCAGTGAGCCCTGTTGCCACAGCCACCGCCATCCAAACTCTAGAAGCAGAACCACTAGTCGATGGGGAGCCAACTGCAGAGTTGTGAGGGAGCCCACCTGAGACCAACAGAAGAATCTGCCCAGCTGAACCCAGACCAAGTTACAGACCTGTGAGCTCTATGTAAACGGCTGGTGTATTAAGCCACTTGTTATGTTTCAGAGTGGTTTGTCATGCAGCAGTGGTTAACCAACACACATAGACTTTCAAGCTTTTATTCTCTTTGAATTCTACAAGGTGAACTTCTTAGTAAAAGCAGAGACTTAGTGTCTGCTTAGTCTCCCAATACAAGTAATTGCTCTCACTCGTGATTTTTTTAATCGTATTTTCCTCCTGTCTCTTCCCATGATGACAGTGAGTTGGTAGGTGTTAGGTTAAACAGAGGGTATGACAGTTACAGAATGAACATGACTTTACTCAGGACCATTGCTAGAGCTGTAGGGCGCACTGCAATGAGATTTTGCAGTGGGGGGAGAGAGATCGGGCTCAACTCTGAATACAACAAAGAAAGAGTGAATTTATAGCCAAGGAGCAGGGGCAGGTTCATGATGGGGGTGAAGGGAAGGGCCAGAGGATGGAAAATTACTAAGAATCCTAACAGGTCAGGTCAGAGTGATCAGACATCACCTGGTGGGTGGTGGGGTATGAGGAAACCAATCAGATACGGAGCACAATTAGATCTGAAGGATGGAGTATTCTGGATAAATTGACTAGGGATACTTGTGGCTCAGACGGTAAAGTGTCTGCCTGCAATGCGGGAGACCCGGGATCGATCCCCAGGTTGGGAAGATTCCCCTGGAGAAGGAAATGGCAACCCACTCCAGTACTCTTGCCTAGAAAATTCCATGGATGGAGGAGCCTGGTGGGCTACAGTCCATGGGGTTGCAAAGAGTATGACACGACTGAGCGACTTCACTTTCACTTGCTAAAAATTAGACAATGTAGAAAGGAACAAAGAAGCCCAAAAGTCAAGATCTAGTTGGGGAGAGGATTCAGAAGAGTCTGCCTGACTAAAGTTTGGTCAAGGAGAGACTGTTTGTCAGTGAAGAGACAGAATGTGAAAATGGGCACTTTCAGCCTGTTTTCCACCCAACACTAGAGGGCACAGCAGCCAAGTGACAGAAGCTCCCTCCGTTCACAGCCACTGACCCTGAGGACTTCCATCCTCAGAGGGCAGGCTGTACTCCTCACTCTGCTGTGTCCTTTCCTGGAGCAAGGCTTCTTTACAACAGCAGACGGAGAGCATCTAAGGCCAGCTTCTGTGAGGTTATGCAGGGCCCATGTTCAGAAGGCTCCCTGTGCTGAAAAGAGTTAACACAGCAGGTCGACCGCTTATCCTTGGAAAGGCCTGCTGGCAAAGTTGGCTCTTGGCTGGAGACTGGGAACTTGGACATCAGAAGAGTTCCCACAATTCCCAGAACTGATAAGGGTGGCTCACTGTGCCTAGACTTCATGTACAAACATGAAGGTTTATGCTGAACACCTGCTTGCCTTCTGAGAATGAGGCATTTGGCAGTGTGCCAAACAAGGGGTGCCTATACAAACAGCCCTCAGTAAAAACACTGAATGTTGAGTCTCTAATAAGCTCTCATGGTTAGGGACATTTCACATGCGTTGTCTCAACTCGTTTATGACTTCACTGGGAGAGAGTTCTTGGAAATCTGCCCCTGGTCTCTCCCCTGGACTTTGCCCTACACACCTTTTCCCTGTGCTAAGTACGCTTTATGTCTTTTCACTGTGATAAATAGTGGTCATGAGTATAACAATATGCTGAGTCCTGTGAGCCCTCCTTGTGAGTCATCAAACCCAGGGACGAGTTTGGGGAGCCCCAATCCAGCCTCACACTTGGAGATTAATGCTCTGTGGTCACCATGATTCAACAATTCTACTTCTGTGTGTTTCTCTGAAGAAAGGGCAAACATTATTTTGAAAAGATATATGCACACAATGTTCGTTACAGTATTATTTACAAAAACCAAAATATGGAAGCATACTGAGTGTCCATCAATAGATGAATGGGTAAAGAAGTTGTGTATATATACAACTGACTATTACTCAGCCTTTAAAAATCATGAAATCTTGTCATTTGCAACAACATGGATGGCCCCCAAGGGTATTATGCTAAGTGAAGCTAAGTCAGACACAGAAAGACAAATACTGTATGATTTCACTTATATGTGGAATCTAAAAAACAAAATGAACAAACGTAACTAAACAGAAATAATCATAGATACAGAGAACAAACAGTAGTTTCCAGAGGAGGAGTTAAATAAGTGAGGGAGATTAAGAAGAACAAACTTCCAGTTACAAACTAAATGTCACAGTACGAAATGAACAATGTGGGAAATACAGTCAATTATTATGTAATATTTTTGTATGGTGACAGATGACAACTAGACTTATCATGGTAGTCATTTTGAAATGTATAGAAATACCAAGTCAGCATCTGTGTACCAGGAACTAACTTAGTGTTGTAGGTCAATTATACTTCAAGAACAAACAACCTCATAGAAAAAGAGATTAGATTTGTGGCTATTGGATGCAGAAGATAGTGGGGGGAGGGAATCGGATGAAGGTAGTCAAAAGGTACAAACATCCAGTAATAAGATAAATAAGTACTAGGAATGTAATATACACATGATAAAGGTAATTAACACTATTGTACATTATATATGAAAGTTATTAAGAGAGTAAACCATAAGCGCTCTCACCACAAGGAAAAAAGTTTCTTTCTATTTCTTTGATATTATATGTATATGAGATGATGGATGTTCACTAAACCTATTATGGTAACCATTCCATGATGCATGAAGTCAAATCATCATGTTGTACATCGTGCACAAAAATGAACCAAAGCTCCCTGAAGAAACGCCACATCTCCCTTCTCTTACATTGTAGAATCTTTTTGCCAAGTTTAATGCCTATGACTGATGGATGTGCCACAGAGTACAGTTTCTTCCAGCTATGCATGCATGCGTGTTAGTCTCTCTGTCGTGTCCAACTCTTCACGATCCCACTGACAGTAGCCGGCAGGCTCCTCTGTTCATGCAACTCTCCTGGCAAGAATACTGGAGTGGGTTGCCATTCCCTCTTTCAGGACCATTTCCTCCTCCAGTAATAGTATCAGCCAAATCTATAGATGATAATAAGCCACGTGGGGAGCATGTACTTGTGATCTTAGCCAGGGGACACCCCCACATAGTTCGTGTATCTGTTAGTTCAGGCCTATAAGGGTCTGGCTAGGGCAGCCCAATTCACTCCAAGTCTTTCTCTTCCAACAATGAATCGAGGCACAGGACTCAGATTTGCTCCACCACAGCCAAAAGCAGCCTCTTTTGACTGTGTCACAAGAAAGGAAAGGAAATTGCCATTTGAAAATGGTTTGGGAAGGAGAAGACTTCAGAAGCACTAAAGAAAAGCCTGCTGGTCTGCTGTTAGAGATTGTATTTCAACCATCCTTGGCAAATTTGCAGACTCTGCCTCTTGGCTCTCAACTCTTCACTGAGCAAAAGACCTCGCAAATAAAAGACACTAATTGCGTGATCTCTTGCAGACCACAGCAGCCTTTTCCAAAAGAAGACAGTTAGGAAACACCATTGAAAATAGAAGCCGGAAGGATGGTCCCCAGTCCTAGCTCCTCAGGGGCCACTGAAGTTTGTTCCATTGGTTGAACCCATGGTGCATATGGTTTCACATTTTGCCTAGTACAGATCATCTGGTTTTGATCACAAGACAAGCAGAGTAAGCAACTATAGCTGGATTGACAAAAACCCTCAGCCACTCCTGGAAAACTAACTACAAATATACTTTATGACATCAATAATACCATGTCCCACTGGGAAAGAAAATATAGCCTAGGCCTCAATTCCTCATCCTGAGCTTTCCCTATTATAAGAGGACTCAGGCAACCTAAGACTTTCAAAGGAAGATTGGTTAGGTACAGATCATCTTAGCATGTCTGAGGGGATGTGAAGAACATGAGCTTTGAAAGTTTCTGCTAGAAAGTGTTCCTTGTTCAAAAACTTGTATGAAACTGCATACTATTGCTTCCTCTTGGAATTTCATAGAACATTTTGACATTTCAAGAGCTCTAAAAAGCCCTGCAGTAACAAGACCACAACAAAAAACACAACAGCAACAAAAACCACATTTATGCAATCAGAGAAGCCATTCTTCTTGTAAAACCTATCAGCATTCTTAAAGATGTGCTTTTTCATAGAACACACTTCAGGAAACACTGAGGGTCATTCACATATGTCTTCCCACACAGAAGTTCCACTTTTTTATCATTTATTTTATTGAAGTATAGTTGATTTACAATGTTGTGTTAAAGTCTGCTGTATAACTAAGTGATTATATATATATTCTTTGTGACCCCATGCCCCATTGACTGTAGCCCCACCAGGCTCCTCTGTCCATGGAATTCTCCAGGTAAGAATACTGGTGGGGGTAGCCATTCACTTCTCCAAGGGACCTTCCTGACCCAGGGATCGAACCCAGGTCTCCTGCATTGCAGGCAGATTCTTTACCACCTGAGCTGCCACGGAAGACTATATATACATATTCTTTTTCATTATGGTTTATCCAAGGATATTGACTATAGTTCCCTGTGCTATACAGAATGACCTTGTTCATTCATTCTATATATACCAGGTTGCATCTGCTAACCCCAAACTCCCTGTCCCTCCTCACCCCTCTCCCCTTTGGCAACCAAAAGTCTGTTCTCTATGTCTGTGAGTCTGTTTCTGTTTCATAGATAAGTACATTTGTGTTATATTTTAGATTCCACATATAGGTGATATCATATTATACTTGTCTTTGACTTATTTCACTTAATATAATCTCTAGGTCCATCTGTGTTATTGCAAATGACACTATTTCATTCTTCTTTATGGAGCAGCTCAATTCTTGATGCTGAGTCAATCTGGAGGACAATGCTCTCAGAAGATCAAGGTGGCCCCAGGCCCGTTTGAACTTAGTGTTGACAGCACCCCCAGGGCAGAGTGGTGAAAGTCCTTCCCTTGAGGGGAGCAGCCTGGGGTATGTAGAGTGGTGCTCAATAGACTGAGCCCAGATCTCTCGGTTTAAGTCTAGGTCATGAACTTCAGAAAAAGCACAAAGCCCTAAAAATATTATATGCCCCACTCCATACATATATGCTCTAATTCAAAATAAACTTAACTTAAATTGTAAAATAAATACAAGGAAGCATAATAGAATTCTGATTGGTTCAATATTTGAACTGCTTGCCCCCAAATTAACTGCTTGCCCTGCTCTACCTAGTACCCCAAACACTAGTCCTGTCAGCATTCCTACCCCAGGATCTGCCACTTGTTTATTCCAAGTTCATCATTCGACCTCTTTTGGCTCCAGTTAAAATAGCAAAGGAAGTTAAACCAGTCTAGACCCTAGACTTCAGATAATTGCTATGATTACTTCCAGCTCTAAGGTTCTGTGATTCTTCCTGTTCTATTAACCAGCCCTGACACTGGAGGATGAAAGGCTTCCCCCAAGCAATTCCCAAGGTTCCCACAGTAGGACACACTGCTGGCTTCTCACCAGTAGTTGGAAACTGTGGATGTCCAGTCCACCTGCCCTCAGTGCTTCCTTCATTCCCATCTTAATTGATGGCATCCAAATTCAAACACTGCAGCACTTTGCCTGAGATCCTCCTCTGAGTATTGACAGCCTGTATGAGACAGGCTGGAACTACCATGGAGTTAATATCCCCAAGAGCAGCCCTCAATCAACAGCAGCTGAGAGTTGGTCTATAAACACCCCCATTCTCTGACCCTTAGTTGGAGTAACTCCAAAGTGTGTGCTCTCCACTATTTCCCAGAATTTCCCAGCAGGACTGAATCTCAGTTGTCCACAGTGGTAGCTGACTTGGCAATATACTCTTTTTTGGCCTCTTTCATTTCCCTATCATTGCTCCCTCCTCCCCAACTAGTATTTCCTGAGATCACCTCTCAATCCTCAGATCCTTGTTTCAGAGTTTGTTTCTGGGGAACCCAAGCCGAGCCACTACTAGCCATTCATTTCCCCACTTTCTTCTCCCACTAACCACACCTTGTTTTGGTTTAGCTGTCTACCCTGCAAGAAAATGGACTCCTACATGGTAAATTCAGTCCCCTTCCCAGTGATGAGGTAGGATGTGATCCAGTGCTAGCCAATGAGATCTGAACGGAGGATTGGAGGAGTCCAGGAAACAATTTCTTGCTCTAAGAGATGTCTCCTGTTCTTCCACTGGGAGTTGATATGTCTAAATGTGAATGCCCCAAATTGCAGCTGCCAATTTATGACCAGGGAAGCCAACCTGGATGGAAAACTGACTCACTTAACATGCAAAGTAGAGAGATGGCAAGATCTTATCTCTTTTTTTTTTTTTACTATTTATTTATTGGCCACACTATGTGGCTTGTGGGATCTTAGCTCCCTAACCCGGGATTGAACCCGGGGCCCTCAACAATGAAAGGGCAGAGTCCTAACCACTGATGATCCTGGCTCTTTGATGTGTTTGAGCTTCTGGAGCCTACTAAATCTCTGGACTTTTTACATGAGGTAATAGATGTTGTGGTATTTAAACAAATTTCAGGGGATGACAGAGGATGAGATGGTTGGATAGCATCAACAACTCAATGGACAAGAGTTTGAGCAAGCTCCGGGAGATGATGAAGGACAGGGCAACCTGGTGGGCTGCAGTTCATGGGATCACAAAGAGTCGGGCGTGACTGAGCCACTGAACAATAACAGTAGGAAAATTCTGTTGCTTGCAGTTAAAAATACCCTATCTGATCAACTTTCCCAAAGATTTCAGGAATAAAACCAAAGTTTGTTTTGGGACTTTGCCACTTGAGAAATTAAATCCTGCATAATTTCTAACAGATGTCTTAATAACAGGGACTGGTTCAGTAAATTATGGCACATATCGTACATCCATGAAAAATTCTCCTTTAAGAAAAATAATGACACAGAAAATTATTTCAGTGTATCTTTAAGTTAAAAAGCAAGTATGGTATAAATGCATTGAAAAAATGTTAAAGTTCATCCCCAGAACCATTAAAATTTAATTTTTTTCATCCACCAAGTTCTATTAGGAAGATGTATTGCTTTTAATACTTGAAAAAAAGATAGGATATTTGAAAAAGTAACCTAGGCTCCTTCAAGTGTTCCTTCTCTTTCCTCTCTGTCACGTAAAGGAGCAAGTGTCTAGCATCAAAGTACACATTAAAAGCAGAAAGCGATCAGAACTCTTTAGGAACCTAAATTTCAAAAGTTCAGCTTCATGAGCTGTTCAGGGAAGAGCTTTCACATAAGTCATAAAAGAGAACCATTCTTCTTGCTACAAGGGTTACAGGCAATGTAGAAAGACTTCCAACAGCCTGATAGAGATATCTAGGTTTGCCTTCCTGCCTAAGCCACTGACCATTGGGAATACTATAGATATATAAAAAAGAATACCTGATCGCCTGGTTTCAGAAGAGGTGGCAGGGTTTGAGGAACATCTTCTAGGAGCTAATTTACTAAAGGGGAAG
Organism: Antilocapra americana; assembly: GCA_007570785.1. Classification (NCBI taxonomy): domain Eukaryota; kingdom Metazoa; phylum Chordata; class Mammalia; order Artiodactyla; family Antilocapridae; genus Antilocapra; species Antilocapra americana. The sequence goes on along the minus strand of ML664653.1, from coordinate 1,996,970 downwards.
TAGGGTTCTGTCGGTTATTTTTTTTATTTTTTGCAAGATGAAAGGAAAACATCGAAAAAGGAAGCCAGAATAAGAAAGCAGAGAGAAACTAAAACCAGCCTCACGAGGGTGATGGTGAATGGAGAAAAATAACACAGAGCGAAGCAGGAAGAGAAACAATAGCCAAGAAACCCAATGGCTGGCAACCTCTCCCAGGGTGAGCCTTGGGCATCTGAAGTTGCTGACACTTCATGATAACATGCATGATCACAGACACATGTTATCACAGGCACCAGCAATTCATGCATTGGTCCTGCATGATGGATTCAGAAGGATGTTATGTTCCTTGGCTATGTGGGCGAAGTGGAAAGTCTTCTGAGAACCCAGTGTTGCTTCCGCACACTTGGGAATGCAGGTTAGACTCCCTGAAACCATCAGCACAAACTCAAACCACATCTTAAGAGGCTTTGTTGTAGAGTAGCTGGTACACTGTGTTACGCTCTAGAGGAGCTGAGTTCAAGCTTCAGGTCTGGTATGTACTAGCTGTGTGACCTTGTTTGTCCACTGTGTGCGTGTGTGTGTGCATGCTGAGTCGCTTCAGTCATGTCTGGCTCTGTGCAATCCTAAGGACTGTAGCCCATCAGGCTCCTCTGTCCATGGGATTCTCCAGGCAAGAATACTGGAGTGGGTTGCTGTGCCCACCTCCAGGGGATCTTCCCTATCCACGGATCGAACCCGGGTCTCTTATGTCTCCTGCAGTGGCAGGCGGGTTCTTTATCACCAGTGCCACCTAGGAATCCCTAGTTGTCCATTAAACATCTCTAAACCTCAGTTTCCTCATCTATAATAATAATTATTAGCTTTGCATCCTTCAAAGTTTCTTATAAGAATCTAGTGGAATAATACATGTGATAGTGCTTTATAAAACTACAGAAGTCTCCACACTGTGAGGTACTATTAGTGATTTTGAAGTCCTAGTCAGGAAAATTTTAAAGTGGGGAACTAGGTATGGTTAACATGCTAAGGGAAAATTTTTTTAACAATAGTCACCCAGAGAAGAAACACAAATGTATAGATCTACCACCTTGGAGCAGATGGTGCTGACAGAGAGAAAGCTGAACACCATTAAGTTGTCATCTTTTACATCAAGGGAAACAATTTTAGAAAGAATTTTGAGAAAAGAATCAAAGCCAAGAGAGCTGAGGGAATTATGAGATCTCTTCCTTGGGCCTTCATGTTAAACAAATTATTTCTGCTCCCCCAGCCCTAAAAAAATAAAAAAGAAAAAACTTAGACATTTGATCCTAAGACAAACGTCAGGAGAGCATAGAAGAATCACGTTTGTGTCATTTGGGCCCTCCAGGAAGCAGACTCTGAGAAGCAGCTGAGAGTGCATGAGATTTATGGATTTGCAGATGCCTGAAGGGAAAGATAAGGGAAGAGGAGGCAATTCGGGGCAGGGAGCACCTCAAACCATAATGCATCTCTGACAAGGCCTCAGCCACCCCAACAGGGAGCCCTGGAGCACAGATTTCCCCTTTAAAGGAATTCTGATGGGCAGGGGCAGCCAGACCTTATTACCTTCACTGTGCTCAGTCACTGACTAAGGGCTGCCCAGAAAGAGTGTAGCCTCAGCACAAAAGTTGAGCTGGATTCTGAAGTGCTAACAGTTGGTGGGTTTGATCTCTGGGTCAGGAAAATTCCCCTGGAGGAGGACATGGCTACCCACTCCAGTATTCTTGCCTGGAGAATCCCCATGGACAGAGAAGCCTGCCCGGCTACAGTCCATGAGGTCACAGTCAGACAGGACTGAGCGACTAAGCACAGCACAACAGTTAGAGAGCATCAGCTAACTGCACTCTTCAGTGTGGATCTGCACCCTCTTTCATGAAAAGAGACGGAGCAGTACAGCTCCACAGTGTTGACTAAGGGAGATGCCAGGAGATGGAAGATGTTCAGATATACTGGGGTTTTTTTAGGGTGGTCTCTTGAAATCTAGACTGGACTACCAAGGAAAACTACTACTGTTTGTGAGCATTTAACAACAGGCAATGGAGATAAGTAAAGGCCAATAGGGTTCATTCAGAAAATACCTACATCCATGGCTGATTCATGTCAATGGTGGGCAATAACTACTACAATATTGTGAAGTAACTAGCCTCCAATTAAAATATACAAATAAATTTTAAAAATATCATAATAGCTCATCTCACTGTTTTGTTGTTGTTGTTACTTGTTTCTATTGATTTTTATTCTTAAAAATTTTTTTATTTTGTATTTCAATATAGCTGATTAACAATGCCATGATAGTTTCAGGTGCAAAGCAGAGCAACTCAGCCATACATATACTTGTATCCATTCTCCCTCAAACTCCTCTCCCATCCAGGCTGCCATGTAACATTGAGCAGTCTCCTGTGCTATACAGTAGGTCTTTGTTGGCTATCCATTTTAAATATTGTTTATTCGCTAGGTCGTGTCCAGCTCTTTTGCTGTCCCATGGACTGTAGCCCACCAGCCTCCTCTGTCCATCAGATTTCCCAGGCAAGAATACTGGAGTGGTTGCCGTTTCCTTCTCCAGGAGATCTTCCTGATCCAGGGATCAAATCTGCATCTCCTGCATTGGCAGGCAGATTCTTTACCACTGAGCCACCAGGGAAGCCCATTTTAAATATAGCAGGGTGTAAATATCAATTTCAAACTCCCTACACTGTTGGTGGAAATGTAAATTGGTACAGCCACTACAGAGAACAGTATGGAGGTTACTTTAAAAAATAAAAATAGAGTTGCCATATGATCCTGCAATCCCACTCCTGGGCATATATCCAGGGGAAAACATGGTCTGAAAGGATACACGCACCCCAGTGTTGATTGTAGCACTAGTTACCATAGCCAAGACATGAAAGCAACCTAAATGTTCATTGACAGAGGAATGGGTAAAGAAGATGTGGTACATATATACAATGTTTGGGGGTTTTTCTTTTCTTTTTTCTTTTTTGACAGTGCTACACAGCTTGCAGAATCTTAGTTCTCCAGGGATCGAACTCAGGTCTTCAGCAGTGAAAGCAAAGGGTCCTAATCACTGGAATGCCAGGAAATCCCCTCATTTACTGTTTTTTACATCACTAGTCTGACACACATACATCAGGAGAATGTTAATAATACAGTATAACCAGATTTCAGAAAGATATTTATTGAAATCTCAAGCCATAGCTTTATCATCAAGATGGAAATACGGGAACTGGGTAATAATTTAGTTGGGCACATTCTGATATTCTAAAGCAATCATGCCCATTGAGATCAATTAATAAGACATATATAAGCAGTTAATGTTTTAAATTCAAAGATCCAAAGCCAGGATTTTTGTCTTCCAACACCAACTCTTCTTCCTCATTTGCGACATCTGTCAAGAATATCATATTTTCCCAGACATCCACATATGAAAACTCTGAAATTCTATGACCTCTTCCTTCTCCCTTATTCTCTTCATTGACTCAGTTTCCAAGTCATGAAGACTATATCTCTTATGACCTCTCACATTCATCCCTTTGCTTTCATTACTTGGCCTTGGGCACCATTTCTTCAAACCAACTTCGTGTCATGGCCTGCCCAGTGTTCTTCACACATTAATCCATCCTGCACCATTCACATTGACCTTCCATGCCACTCCAGATCATTGGCTTGCTAGCCAGGGCCCCTTCCATGGGGTCCTTCATTTATGTTTCTCGTTTTACCATTTTCCCATGTGTCCCACCCCCCAAAGGCTCAGCTGGTAAAGAATCTGCCTGCAGCGTGGGAGACCTGATTTCCATCCCTGGGTTGGGAAGGTCCCCTGGAAAAGGGAACAGCTACCCACTCCAGTATTCTGGCCTGGAGAATTCCATGGACTGTATAGTCCATGGGGTCGCAAAGAGGCGGACATGACTGAGTGACTTTCACTCACTCATTCCCACCCCTGGGATTAAACAAATCAAAGTACTGCTCTTACTGTGCCTCCTGTGGGCTGTCGGCCGCCTTGCAGATTTCTTCAATGCTGAGTCACATACTTTAAAAAAAAAAGTCTTCAACGTTTCTGAAATTAGGAAGCCCCTTATACTCAAGATCATACAAAACTGTCAGCCTCAGAATTAAGGCAAAAGTGATGATAGGCTCCTTGCTGCCTGTGACTGAGAATTTCACAATGTGTAAAAGGGATCGGTTCATCTAATTGTCATTGCAGCTGTATATTAACATTGGATACTTAATTTTTACTTAAAATGAGGCAGCATATGCTATAAACTGCTCTGGATGCTTGAGGCAAAAGAGGAGGAAGATCTCTGCCCTGGTGGAACATATGCCATGAAGAAATGTTGCCAGGTTCTGAAGACTATCTGTCACAGGATCTGGTGGACTTTTAAGAGAAGATCTTTATCTTCTAGTCACAAATAACTCAATTAGTGGAAAAAGTGGAACTATCGTTCCACCAAATAAGTCATGAAAGCACAATCTGTTATACTTTGTGTGACAGAAAATCGTTTGAAGACAGTAACCTGTGTTTTGTTACCCTTGTCCTTTCCTCTTTCTTCCCCTCCTGTCCCTTACCAGTTCAAGCAGAGAGTTAGTCCCTTTCTCATTTGCTCAGAGGGAGAATATGGCAGGGAAGAAAGCAAATGTGGCCTGAAAGAGAGAGAAATCTTGGCTCTACTTTCTGATGGAACCAGGAACAAAAGGGTAACGTGAAAAAGTGAAACTGTTAGTCGCTCAGTCGTATTCAACTCTTTGCGGCCCCATGGACTGTAGCCTGCCAGGCTCCTCTGTCCATGGAATTCTCCAGGCAAGAATACTGGAGTGGGTAGCCATTCCCTTCTCTAAGGGAGCTTCCTGACCCAGGGATTGAACCCGAGTAAGGGAGTGGCAAAATTCCAGAAAGAAAGTGACACTCAAGGTACATCTAAAGGCATGATGGGCAGTCTTGCAGGCTAGAGCATGTATCCCAAGTAGAATTTGAAGGGATTAAGAAGGAAGAGGGGTATCAAATATCTCCATCCAGTGGCTGAATGTTGAGTAAATCCCACAGAGCCACAAAGAAATTCCAGAAGAGAAGGGAAGAACTCAAGAAATAACCATGCTAAGTTTTTCCAGCAATCCAGAATTGAAAGCTCAAAGTAGAAATCAGGTTAAATTATAAAATGTAAAGTTGTATATCTTCACATCTGAACATACAGACTGAAAATCTTACCTGCTATACTTGCCATGTCACTGAACTAAATGTACCAAAGAGACAGAGAATCATGTGAACATTATAAAAAGCAGTGAGTCCATGGAAACAGCAACTCAGGAAAATGTTCAGACTCCAAATGTGAAAAACACTTTCAAAATTTGGTCAGGATTCGAAAGAGGGAAGTAGCAGATATTTAAAGTTATAAGGATAATCTTGATCTTTTTTAAATGGATACTTGATATCATGTTTCTTATATTTTTCCTCTAAAAAGCTGCTACTTCAATTGATAGTGGATATTACAATTCATGGCATTTTCGAAGTAAGGAAAAAATCTGCTTTTCATCATTCTGAAGAATTTCTGCTGTCAAAATCCTACCCAGCAACAACCAAAGTGTCAAAAACAAGGGATTTGTTAAATAATTGTGCTACACCTATATAGTGGAATAGACTATTTATAAATGGTCTCATAGAAAAATATTTAATGAATGAGAAAATGTTAAAGTTAACTAAGTTTTTAAAAACCTGTGTGTGTGTGTGATCTATAGATCTGCTTCCAAAGTGTCTCTCAAGCCCTCCAACCTTTAATGCTATCTTTTAGTCTAATAGCCAAACGGCACACCTGAAATGTCATCTCATATACCTCGTATGGGAGGTCTACCAGTACTAGGGTGATCAATCATTTGAGTTTTCCCAAGATTAAAGGGTTACCTGAGATTTCAGGACTAATAGCAGGACAGCCCTGGGCACACTGGAACAGCTGGTAATTCTAATTAGTGCCTGATATCAGGAGCTGAATCAAGCCCCTGGCATAGCAGGCTGCTGCTGTACTATCCACGACCAACTTTCCTGAGCTCTCGGTCCCCCTGCTGCTAATACCATCTGCAGGACCTAAACTAAAGCCTTGAGATAACAGCAAGCACAATATGAATGTGCGCTCAGTTGCTCCTGTCTTTGCGACCCCATGGACTATAGCCCATCAGGCTCCTCAGTCCATGGGATTATCCTAGCAAGAATACTGGAGTGGGTGGCCATTCCCTTCTCCAGAGAATCTTCCCCACCCAGGGATCAAACCCATGTCTCCTGCATTGTAGGTGGTTTCTTTATCTCTGAGCCACCAGAGAAACCTGGTGTAATATGTTTTGTTAAATCACATTGAATCTAGAACATCATTTCTGGCACTTTCTCCAGGGATCTGTACTTAGCCCTGTACCATTTTTTTTGTATTTCTGTACCTTTTATAAATGCAAAAGACCCTGTAAAGAAGATGAAAGACAAGTTACTACCTGGGACAGAATATTTGCAAGCCAACCAACTAGTGTCTAGAATATATAAAGAATTATCACAACTTCACAACAACAACAAAAAACAAACATGACATTTCATTGAGGAGGATATACAGTTAGCTAATAGGCACATGCTTAACCATTGGAGAATTGCCCTTACCCTGCTTTCCTACCAATCTTTAGAAAAACTCCCCAGTTCTTCAGAGGCCATCCCCAGCCTCCTCTTGACTCCCTTTTCCCCTCTCTCAACCCAAGCCTGCCTTCCCTGGTTTGGTCCCCTACATATTTCTAAATTAGAACAGCCATCTACATCATGCTCTGGACCTTATCTTGGTGTCAGGAGGAAGGCCATCCTGGGGCATCCAGTCCCACCAACTCAGCCTGGCCACTAAGAAGGGAATGAAAGTCACTCAATTATGTCCGACTCTTTGCGACCCCGTGGACTATACAGTCCTTGGAATTCCCCAGGCCAGGATACTGGAGTGGGTTGACATACTCTTTGCCAGGGAATCTCCCCAACCCAGGGATCGAACCTAGGTCTCCTGCACTGCAGGCAGATTCTTTATCAGCTGAGAATACTGGAGTATTCTTCTCCAGTGGATCTTCCCTACCCAGGAATTGAACTGGGGTCTCCTGCATTGCAGGTGGATTCTTTACCAACTAAGCTAAAAGCAGAGGGATTTTCAGGTAAGTGGGGAGAAGGGTAGACGCAGCTGGGTGCAGTCACAAGGATCTTTCTGGTGCTCTCCCTATCACATCAGAGGCCATCAGGGCCTTTCCCTTCCTTTCTTCTCAGATAGGCAAGAGGAGCTGAAGCATAAACTCTATTGAGTTTTTCTGTTTCCTAAGCCAGGAGTCCCCAACCCTTAGCCATGAACCACATCTGGTCCATGGCCTGTTAGGACTTGGGCTGCACAGCAGGAGGTGAGCAGCGGGTGAGCAAGTGAAGCTTCACCTGTATTTGCAGCTACACCCCATCACTCTTGTCACCATCTAAGCTCAGAAAACAAGCTCAGGGTTCCCATTACAGTGAGCTGTATAATTATTTCATTATATAGCACAATGTAATACTAATAGAAATAAACTGCGCAATAAATGTGATGTGTTTGAATCATCCCCAAACCATCCCCCCAACCCCATTGTCCACAGGACATTTGTCTTCCATGAAACAGTCCCTGGTGCCAAAAAGGTTGAGGACCCCTGCCCTAAGCTGTAAAAAGCCTTCACCTTTCAAATCAAAACGCGCTGCTTAATGGCTGGTGAACTGACTTCTAGTTCTTTCACAGCCAAATATGGCTGGTGAAGGGGCAGGCTGAATTATCCACGGCAGGGGACCGGGGAGGGGTTGGTGTGTGTGTATGTGTGTGTGATCCATAGGGACATATACACCCAGAATTAAAACAGTGGAGGGTGGAGGCCTTTAGGATCCTTTAAAACTCCCAGGTGGAAACCAGGTCGGACATACATCCTGCCTGGACCTTTTCTGCACAGCCAGGATATCCTGTGTTTGTCAAAAGGACTGCATAGGGAGGCCCTGGCCATTGTCCATCCCGAAATCTGCCCTTCAGCCCCTCCCCAGCCTGTAGCAGCCGCCCCAGGGCAGAGGAAGAGTAACTCTGGAAACAGTTTTATCAGCATCCTCCACTGACTTCCTCACCTCCTCCCCAGCCTCATTAGCCCCAAGGTCCTTAGCATCCTCCAGCAGAAACCTGTGAACCTGGGATGGGGGTCAGCACCCTAAAGCCTGCCCCTTCTCTTTTACCAAGATCTGCCTCTGCACAGCCCTAAGTTGGAGGCCAAGGGCTGCAGCTGGAATCCTGAGCCTGCGATGGAGCCACTGCTGGGGCCCAAAGCTGCCGCCCTCCACCTGGGCTGGCCGTTCTTGCTGCTGTGGCTCTCCGCCCTGAGCTACTCTGTCTCCTTGCCAGCTTCTCCCTCTCCTTCTCCCAAGTCCGGAGTCCGAACGAGCTACAATTTGGGAAGGACTTTCCTCGGTCTTGATAAATGTAACGCCTGCATCGGGACATCTATTTGCAAGAAGTTCTTTAAAGAAGAAATAAGGTCAGAATCTCAGTTGGATAACTCTGAGGGGCAAAATGTTCCCTTCATGTGAGAAGGTCCAGGAATTTCTTGAAAACAAGTCAGGGTGTAGTTTTTGGGTGTGAGCTGAGCAAAGCCATTTAATTATAGTGGTAATGGGTTAAGGTTGGGATGGAGAGGAGGGAAGGTGTGAAGCCTAATTCCAGCTCTAAATGCTAAGTCCAACATTTCCTTTGACAGTGGGAGCGTAAAGTTTTTAAGTTGTCTTTTCCATGAATCAAGTAGCCTGGGACTATTGAGTTTACCAAGTTCATTTCTCATAGTAGCAGGGGAATAAAATTTATAGAAAGCTTACTATGTGATGAACGTTTTTAAGCTACTGTTATTTTTGCCTCACAACAATCCTGGGAGTTAGTGATTAGCACCCATGATTCAAACAGTGAACAGAAACCTAGCAAGGTTCAGTGACTGGCTCAAGGTCACCATCTAATAAGTGACATATCTGGGACTCAAATCAAAGCAGTTTGCTCCAAAGTTTCTGAGTGAGTTTTCTGTTGTGAGCTGTTACTTTGATCAGAGCAAAACCTAAGTTTAATAAATCTCATGCACATGGCTCTCCCCAGAGAATGGTACCATGCTCTGGAATTCAACCTGGCAACTCATGTTCAATGAACCTTTACTATGGCCAAGGCTCAGGATATGCTATAATGACGTTGCTATAACTCTGGTCCTTGCCCTCCAGGGGTTCAGAAGGTAGGGAACAGTGTTACAAACAGCAATAAGGCGTGATCTGATGCAGGCCAGAAGTGAAGTGTAAAGGACCTTGGGGAACTCCAGGGAGAGAATATTAATTCCAAGTGGGGACTAGAGAAGGGCTTCTGAGCACAGCCATGAAGGCTGATGAGCTGAAATTAAATGGGAGGAGAGCAGCTTAAGGTAGAAGGATCAGCTTAAGCAAAGGCCCAGAGGTGTGCCTTCACGGCTGGAGCATGGGGCCCATGTGGAGGCATGGCACAAAGAGGAGGTTGCAAGGGGCAGGGGGGCCTTGAATGACATACCAAGGAATTGGGACCTTAACCTGTGAGCCAGTGGTCTCCAGCCTTTTCAATATCAAAGACCCTTTGTAATAGATCTCTTCTCTTATGCCCTCTCCCAAGGCTCTGCCCCTGGCTTGTAAGATTTGGTGACCAGGCAGAAGGCATTAACTGACAATAATTTTATTTTTAATCTATATTAACCAAAACTTGAGTATTCCGCTAAGTTACTAAACAGAAATAACAAACAGAAAATACCAATAAAAATGTTGAACTTCTTTTGTGAGAAGGTAGATATCACAGGGAGTTGATATGAACTTTTCCTAGTAGACTGTTTTCTAAAAATTTTTATTGGAGTGTAGCTGATTTGCAATGTTATGTTAGTTTCAGGTATATAGAAAAGTGAATCAGTTATCTATACACATATATTCATTCTTTTTCAGATTCTTTTCCCATATAGGTTATTACAGAATACTGAGTAGAGTTCCTTGTGCTACACAGTAGATCCTTATTAGTGATCAATTTTATATATGGTAGTGTATATATATGGGTTTCCCAGGTGGCTCAGTGGTAAAGAAGATGCCTGCCAAGCAGGAGACACAGGAGACGCAGTTTCGATCCCTGCATTGGATAGATTCACTGGAGGAGGAAATGGCAACCCACTCCAGTATTCTTGCTTGGAAAAAATCCCATGGACAGAGGAGCCTGGCGGGCTACAGTCCATGGGGTCGCAAAGAGTCAGACACGACTAAGCGTGCACGCACACACACACACGTGTGTGTGTATATATATATTCTATTATCATTTTTAAGGCATTTTGAATGTTAAAAAATTGAAAGACTTCCACTTACGGGAGGTCTGTAGCAGGCAATGGTGAGGGTGTTACATAGGGTGGGGACAGGATGAGACCAGTATTTTACAAAGATCTTCTGGAAGGCAGTGTGCAGAATGACCAGGTGATGCAAACCAGTTCTCCTCGTCCAAGAGAAAGATCATTGAGAACAAAGCCAGGCAGAAAGGATGCAAATCAGTTCAGCTGGAGACTTATTTTGTTGATCAACTCAATGTGAGAGGAAAGAAAGATGGAGATGTGGAAAATGAACTCAAAAATTCCCACCTAAGAAATAGGATGAATAAATCCAGTAACACAGGGGAAGTGGGTGGAACTAATTCCTTAAAGAAAGAAGGCAGTGAAAATATGGATGTATTTTAAAATAGGAGGGAAGGAAATTAAGGGATTCACCTGAGGAAGAGCTCCAGATTCACCTCCTCTTCCAGATAAGTAAACAAGAACACATGAATCTTACAGTCGACTCTTCACCAAGTGGAAAGAAATGAGGCTTTTCTTATCAGGCAAGTAATGGCCAAATTCAGGAAGCATTTCCCCAAATAGGTTTGTGTTCCAGTTTGAGTTCAGGATATTACTTCAGCTCCCTCAGAATTCATTTTCCACATGTGCCTGCCTGAAAGGGAAGTGTGCAGATCCAAGCAGGAAATCACCAGGCAGGGCAGGTTGGGGTCTGGAACACTTCACTTTGAGAAGTCACATTCTCAATCCAAGGAAACTGAGGCCAGTGAATGGGTCTGGAAATGTAGACTTGTTTATGGTCCTTTTCTCTACATTGTAAATAGTTATTTCCTTATTTTAAAAGTGATATCTCTTTATTTTAGAATCTTCAGGAAATATCAATTAAAGAAAACACAAAATAAAGATCTCAGACAATTCCTCACCAAGAGATCACTGCTTCATTAACATTTTGGTGTATGACCCTTACTACCTTTTTGCTAAGTGTGGATTAAAATTTTTTCAACAAAAATGTGAGCATATTATGACCTCTTTTGGAAACTTTTATTTAACAATATATCGGGAAGATTTTTCCGTATAAACTATTCCCCACAATTTGATTTTTAGCGGTTTCATGGTATTCTATTGCATCAGTAGACAATTTATTTAACTAAATCACTATGGTGGGACAACTAGGGTTTTTTGCACTTTATGTTATTAAAAAGAGTGCTATGCTGAACCTCCTTGTGGTTAGACTTTTATGCATATCAGTAATTAATTCCTGTAACATATTCTAAAAGGTAAAGTTTCTGGGTCAAAAAATATAGTGAATTTTTAGAATTTTGAGACATATATGTATACATATCCAAATGGAGACTTCTTCCTATAGAGTTTACTTCTTGCACACTCAGAAATGTTTACTATTACTGTTATTTTTGCTTTGTATATTCTTCTGAGTTGAGCCCTCTTTTCAGACTTCTTGGCCTTTTGTATTTCTTCTTTGCTAAATCGTCTGCAAATCCATATCCTTTGCCTCTCTTTCCAAAGGTGTGTTTGCTCATCTTGTTCTTGTTCATCTCCAAACATTTCTCCACTTTGAAAAATGATCATGATGCTACCTTATGAGAAAACCCATCCCAGGCTTTCAGATGGTAAGCTGAAATGCTCTAGTCAGACAAGCATTAGCATGCCAGGACCTGTCCTCATTAAGAACTGGACAATGCTTGTTGTTCAGCAACAGAGAGTGAGCTCCTGAGGCTGACTGGGTAGGCTGAAGACAGACACATGATTGGTGGATGATGTCACCTTTCCCTCTTTCCCTATCTGTTCCCTATTGATTTCTGGGTCAGGAAGATTCCCTGGAGAAAGGATAAGCTACCCACTCCAGTATTCATGGGCTTTACTGGTGGCTCACACAGTGAAGAATCCATCTGCAAGGCTGGAGATCTGGGTTCGATCCCTGGGTCAGGAAGATCCCCTGGAGGAGGGCATGGCTATCTACTCCAGTATTCTTGCCTGGAGAATCCTGTGGACAGAGGAGCCTGGTGGGCTACAGTCCATGGGGTCACGAAGAGTCAGACACAACTAAAGGGACTTAGCACACAGCTATAACCCCTAATAATGTTACCAGTCTGTTCCCAAGAGCTCATTCATAAAATGGATGACAAAGGACTAAGTAGCAGCAAAGTGGTTTGGAGTACAAGCTCTGGAGCCCTGAAGGCTACTTCTTCCAGTTCCTGGCTGTGTGCATTGGAGTAAAGCACTTAAAATTTCTGTGCCTCAGTTTCCTTATCTGCATGATAACAGCAGCGCTGACCTCATAGATTTGTTGAAAGGTATAACTGAATTTTGGCACATAAAATGTTTAGCAAAGTGATTGCTAAAGTGATTCATAAATGTGTATTGCTATTATTGTTATCTAAAAGAGCCACCTGGTTGTAAACCCTTAGTTACAGGCCCTTGGGCAGAAATGGTTTGAACCCACATGAACAAAAGCAGCTACAGGAAACAGACAGGCCTGCCTCAGAGCCCTAGGCCCTTCCTTATCCTCCCAGTGGGGAGGATCAATTCCCATGATTATCCTAAAAATGCCATTAAAATTGATTCCTTGCAAGTTTTTGGCATTTGGTCTTTTTAAACAGATTTGTGGCAATGTCCTGAAACAGAATTCTTTGTGCCTATTTCCATTGAAGTTTGAACAGTCCAGTATCACAGAAGGTATTGACTGACAGTTTCTTAGAGCATCTTCTTAGAAAAGCTTGTAGTCTCTTAGGGTAACTGTGTCAGATAAGCGAGAAAAAAAATATAGTGTAGGGTGTGGAGCTAGTTCCTCAAAAACTCATTATCATGAAGTTGCCCAGTAATGCCCAATAATAAGAATTTAAAGATTCTTATTGAAATTAAATTAAAAACGAGGTCCTTCTGTGTAGCACAGGGAACTATACTCAATATCCTGTGATAAACCATACTGGAAAAGAATATGGAAAAGAATGTATATATACTTGTAACTGAATCACTTTGCTATACAGTAGAAATTAGCACAACATTGTAATTCAACTATACTTCAATAAAATAATTATTTATTTTTTAAAAAGAAATTAAATATATAACATATACACCTAATTTTCATTTGCAGTATAACCCTCAATAATAATGAAAATACACAATTTTCTTAGTAATTTTTCATACATGAGTTAGAAGAAGATTTAGCATTCTTTCCTGATGGAAATGTTGGCACACAGCTAGAGAGATGACTGGAGAAAAGGGTCACTGTGGGGTGGGCATAGAAAATCAGCAAATGGTAATAGGCCAGTGTCTCTCCCCTGGGGAGCATCTAGCACTGCCCAGGCCATTGTGTGGAATCACACACCTCCTGGATCCCAGATAGCTTTAAGTCTGCTGACCCTTTAACAGCCACTGTTCCCTGACACTTGGCTGGGACCACTAACTTAAATCTTTGGACTGAAAGAAAAATTGATGGGGCCATTTGGGATTGGATATGAAAGGGGTAGTGCTCTCCCCAGTGCAGGATGATAAGCTTCTTCAAGAATTATGGTTTCAGGTCTTCTCTGGTGGTCCAGTGGTTAAGACTCCACACTCCCAATGCAAGGGGCCAGAGAACTTGATTTCGCATGCCACAACTAAAACCAGGGTAGCGAAGGAGAAAGAGCATGGGTTTTGTTAACAGAGAGCCCTGGGTTTTGCACCCCTGCTTAGCCACATATTATCTGACCTTGGGAAAGGCACTTAAGCTCTGTAAGCCTGCTTCCACATCTGTAAAGTTGGGATGGGACATGAGGAGAATCAAAGGTACCAGCGCGTATAAAGCTGCTGCCTTCACAGAAAGCCAGTTAAGTGAAGAAGATAAAGTTTGTGTCCGGTATTCAGATCCCTCACCTTTTCTGACATCACATATAAACTTCCTTAAGCCTGAGAAAACACAATAGTCCTTTGACAGAAAGAGCCTGGAACACCCCAGTCTAAGGAGAAGAAATGGATCCGAGGAGAAGTGGGCCCCTATGTCCCTGTCCCCAGGCTCGGCTGGCTCTGGCAATGTGACTGGTCCCTGCCTAGTTCCTTCTCTCTGGCTCTCAGGCTGATCTGAAAATGGCTGATCCTTTTTCAGGTTTGACAACGGGCTGGCCTTACACCTTGGACCACCTCCTGATGACTTGCCCTCTTACTCTGCAAATTACTCAGATGATTTCAAAACCTGGCGCCCTGTGGAGATCTCAAGGCTGGTCAGCAAACAGCAAAACAAGATCTCAGACAGGAGAATCTGTGCCTCCGCAGCTGCCCCCAAGACCTGCAGTATTGAGCGTGTCCTGCGGAAAACAGGGAGGTTCCAGAAATGGCTGCAGGCCAAGCGACTCACACCAGACCTGGTGCGGGTGAGTGTGCTGCCTGTGAGGGGTGGGAGAACAGAGGGTACCATTGCCAGCTCACATCTCAGTCTATCTGGGCAAAACGAATTATAGTTTGTCCAAAGTGGGACTAAACAGTGTCATGAAACAACGTGGCTTGTGACAAGACAGGAACTAAAGAGGTTTCCTAATGGCTCAGACAGTAGAGTCTGACTGCAGTGCAGGAGACCCAGGTTCGATCCCTGGGTCGGGAAGATCCGCTGGAGAAGGAAATGGCAACCACTCCAGTATTCTTGCCTGGAAAATCCCATGGACAGAGGAGCCTGGCAGACTACAGTCCATAGGGTCACAAAGAGTCGGACACAACTGAGCAACTTCACAAAGTGGTTTAGTTGTAGGGACTCCTCCCATTGTCATTCTCCATTCTCTCTGATGTGACCCTGAGAGTAGGCTGCCTTCAGAGCTTTGGCACATTGCCGGTGACATCTTACCCTGTGCTTGTCCCCTCCTGCTCTGTCGTTGCTGGTATCATTTGATTTTTATCCAAACCAACATAGTCATGTACCTCCATCCAGCCTGGCCCCTTAGGGCAGACAATGCCATCTCAAAAGATTGAGAAGCCATTCACCTTTAGCAAAGATGAGAAAGAACTCACCTCAGTCTTCCTGCCATGATGAGGCTGGAGGATTTGGCATCCCTCAGGGGCATGCCAAGATTTTTTTCTCGAAGTCCTCAGACCACTAGCCCCCTCAAATGGGCACATAAGGCTGCCCAGGTAATTTCTGAGCACTAACAGACCTTCCTTTTGGTGTCTTCAAGATGAATCACCCAGAACAAAGCAGAATCACTGGTCTGTAGATATCTCAACCACGTGGCAAGACCATGTGACTTTGCCTTATGGTTGTGTGGAAACTGCTTAGAAATCAAGAGGAAATAAGCTGCTGGTAATGTGGC
The DNA here is from genome assembly GCA_007570785.1 of Antilocapra americana. Taxonomy (NCBI): domain Eukaryota; kingdom Metazoa; phylum Chordata; class Mammalia; order Artiodactyla; family Antilocapridae; genus Antilocapra; species Antilocapra americana. The sequence goes on along the minus strand of ML664653.1, from coordinate 1,981,335 downwards.
CATCATCTGACACTGAACTTTACACATGGTCATTTTGTACTCTGTACTTTACAAATCTTACTGGCCTGGAATGGGAAGAAAATAAGCCAGAGGAAGTCAAGCTATTCCCAGACTGGGGAGGTGGTGGCAGGACCCAGCCGGAGGGTCTTGGAGTTGGTGTGGGAGATAGAAATTGGAGACTCAGGTGGGAAGAACCTTATGGGAGCTGCTCAACACTGGGCAGAAACAGAAAACAGAGGACAGATTTCAAAGTGCACACCATGGTACACATCCTAGGTGTAATGCCCTTGTGCCTCTTTCTGCGCCTGCAGACACATCCTCCACCCGCAGACACACCCTCCCTGCACTGGCCTGGGGTACCCACCATCTGTGATTCTCAGGCTGGCCACATGAGAAGGACTAATATGAGACCTCCTGGGCTTTGCCTCAAATATGTGCTCAGGAACAAATAGGAGTCCCCAGGAAGAGTAAAACAAGATACACAAGGAATTGTTTCAGAATCCCTTGAAAATCCCATCACTTCTTCCTGCTCTCATTGTTGTCTGCTCCCTTGCTGACAGGCACAGTTCTCCCAAGTCACCGGCCCCAGACTATCTCCACCTGGGACCTGGACAATGTACCAAAGGACAGAACTTCCTGGTGCATAAGATACATTTGGGATTCCACAGACAGTGACTAAACTGGTCTTGGCTTTTGAACTAAGGAAGACTCCCACTTTCCCTCATTTCTAGACACTTCATAATGCAGTAGAGATTATCCTAGGGGCCCTAGAAAGTCCAAAGCAACCTTCCAGGTACATCTAGTGTCACATACTTTGATGAGTATAGATGCCGTGGTAGAAGCAGAAGATCCCTGGGGACTGGAAACTGTGGTTGAGTCCTGAAAGTAAAAGTATTAGTTGCTCAGTTGGGTCCAACTGTTTGCAACTCCACGGACTGTAGCCCACTAGGCTCCTCTGTCCCTGGAGTTCTTCAGGCAAGAATACTGGAATGGGTTGCTGTTTCCTTCTCTAGGGTATCTTCGCCACCCAGGGGTCAAACCTGTGTCTCTTACATCTCCTGCATTGGCAGGTGAGTTCTTTACCGTTATCCCCACCTGGGAAGCCCATCCATATTGTAGTCGTTGCCATGGGCTGAGAGGAGAAGAGAATTAAGAGTGACCCTTTAATAGATACACGGTATCTCTTGGGGTGATGAAAATTTCTGGAGTTAGATAGTGATGATAGTTGTACAACTAAAAGCCACTGAATTGTTCACCTTAAAAGGGTCCAAATGATTAATTTTACATGATATAAATTTTACCTTAATAAAAAAAGGAAGAATAAGCCATTAAAAAAACTTCACCAATCCTCTGATTCCATTCTCTTAGAGCCCTGACAGGTGACATCAATAATTTAATTCTTGCCAGGATGTTAACAGCTAATAGCATTTCACTGTAGCCCTCCAAGAAACCATTTATGTGTAAAGTCAATATTATGATGTTCGCACTAGCTCATCCCATGACTATCTCAGACCTTCCTAATACCTCCCTGCATTATTTCCCCCACAAAACCCAGATGTGGCCCTGGAATCCTCCTCAATAGTGTTCCATGCAAGCAGCCTCTGTCAAGATTTCAGCTGGACTATAAGGTGACATCTATGTAACTGCCAATTCATCCCAGACTTGGCCAAATAGCTCTACCCTATTTTTCTGACAATCGGTCAGACATGAAGTCCCGATTTCTAATTTGGAAATTATAGTATTTCTTTTTTCACATGGGAGTTTCAGGAGTCAAGTGGAGAGAGATTGTAGAATGGAAGGTAGGGAGACTTGCCTCATCCTTCAACTCTATATTAAATGGCCCAATGCCAACTCTGCCTATCAGCAAGGCCATTCAGCACATGGCTTCAGTGTGCTTTCTCTGAATTCCTCAAGAGCCGCTTCCACCAGGGATTTAGGCCAGGACCCTCAAGTGTGCGCATTAGAGTGTGGATGTGCTGATGTGTGTTTGGAGGAGACAAAAGGAGCCACAAGAAACTGACAGGTTGGCTCAGAAAACTGGCAAGGCAGGGAAGGAAGGAGAAATGAAGAAATAAAAGAAAATTGAAGGCAGGAGGGATCTGACTGGTGCAGGGGCCTCAGAACCTGGACTGTTGGTATTGCTTAGAACCGACTTGGATGAAAAGATCCAGTGCTCACCATCAGATGCCAGGTGCAATTTTGTATGAACACCAAGGACCCTCTCTTGAGCCACAGGCAATACATTGCAGCTAATGCCTGCCAAGGAGGCTGAACTGGACCAGGAATCAGCAAAAAAGTGAAACAATGCAATGTGTATGGGTGTCTGTGGCACTTACGCTAATAAAACCATGACTTTTCTCCTCCAAAACCTGCATTGTTCTGATGGGAATATCCCATAGCCTCAATTACTAGCCCACAAATAGAGCTGTGGCCAAGAACAGCACCCAGAGTTTATCATGATGTGCTTGTTCACAAAACCACAAAGAAGGCTTCGTCTGATGTTACTCCAAGTGCCAAGAAGCAACCACCCTCAAAGCAGCACGTGGCTAATCAGGGGAAAACACAGGTCCCCCATTGGGTCCTCTTCCCATCCCCTCAACTGCCATCCAGTCTGGACATTGTTCTATACGCTAACCCTGTTTCTTGTCAGGTGGAAAGTGGAGTTTTTTCTCCCACTAGGTGGTGGTATAGAGTGTTCAGGAAGCTTTGTTTATTTATTTATTTATTTATTTTCGGAAGCTTTGTTTAAAGCAAGATGCCTGGCAATTTTATTTCCCTGGTCTCAATTCCTTTTTTAACATAAATACAATAAGAGATGGGTTTCCCAGGTGGCGCTAATGGTAAACAACCTGTCTGCCAACGTAGGAGAAGCAAGAGGCACAGGGGGTTCAGTCAGTAAAGAATCTGCCTGCAATGCAGGAGACCCAAGTTCAATCTCTGGGTTGGGAAGATCCTCTAGAGAAAGAAAAGGCAGTATTTTTGTCTGGAAAATTCCATGGACAGAGGAGGAGCCTGATGGGCCACAGTCCATGGAGTCGCAACAGTTGGACACGACTTAGCGAGGAAACCACCATATACATCCATTAAGAGAAATAAAGTAACCAAAGAGCATGTTAACCATTTAATCGGAATATAGTTTTACAGGTAACTGCTAAATGAATGATAAAATTTCTTTTGGTTTAAATTTGTATTCAAAAATATTGAAGGGGTATGTTCAGAACATATCCTAGACCCTAGGAGGGTATAAGGCTGTCTAGACAAGGCCCCTGCGCTCTGAGAGATAACACCCAAGTGGCGGAGACAAAGCATATGTGATGACATCTGATAACACAGCAGTGTGTGTGTGCGTTATTGCTCAGTCGTGTTTGACTCTTTGCGACCCCATGGACTGTAGCCCACCAGCCTCCTCTGTCCATGGAATTCTCCAGGCCAGAACACTGGAGTGGATTGCCATTCCCTTCTCCAGGGGATCTTCCCAACCCGCCATCGAACCCAGGTCTCCCACACTGCAGGCAGATTCTTTACCATCTGAGCCACCAGGGAAGTTCTGGTGAGCCATACATGTCAAAAATAAATAATTTTCTTTTAAAAAGGAACAGGACTCATAGATTATCCAACCCATCTTCAAAAATGACTCCTAAATTATTCTTGATCTCATGAATGAAAAGGAGACAGTGAAAGATTTCCCTTGACACAGACAGGTTCGGAGAGAAAAATGGAGGCAAGAGAAGACTCAGGAAAGGTAGACATGAGTTTCCAGTGGCTCCTTCCCCATGAGTCTCAAATGCAGAATAGAGGCAGTCCCAGACAAAGCATTACTGAAGCCTGGACAGTCACCAAGACAGACCATCAGAGCAGACTTCATTTTCCCGGGGCTCTCAGCTTTTCCTGATCTTAGATGTTAGCCAACCAAGCCCCTTCTTATATCAATCAAGCCATCCTTTGTTCTTTCTATGATGTCTTTCCTGGCTATCTAGCTATCCCTATCACTATCGTGATCTACTCTGGAGCAAATGCTTTTGACAGAGTGTAGCTTGTCTCAGAATCCTGGGGACTGGCTATCTATATAGTATATAATATATAATCTATAAAGATATTTGCTTGAAAAAATTGGTAGAAGTAATTGATGCATGTGTTACATTCTAAAAACCATTTATTAAGCCACAGAAACATTCAATACACTTTAAAAAGTAGAAATGCCAAAGACCAGGTCAAAGAAGAGAAGAGTTATTCTAGAATAATTCTGTTAAATGATTCCCTGATAATGACTTAAGATCATCTCTTCGTCTTCTTCTAGAGGTGCACAAATCATTCTATTAACACTTTAAGAATATTTCCTATCATGCAGTACTTTGCAAAGTCTATCCTCTTGATCCTTTGAATATCAGAAATGAGTTTTCATGCCTTTTCTGTTTTCCCCTTTCACTGCCCAAGATTCAGCAATATTGTTTGCCAGGTCTCTGTGAATCTTCCAGGTGGGAAGACTCATTCCAAACAATGAAAGCTTCCTTTACACATTCTGGCACCCTATTCCTGTTCACCCTTTTCAGATCAAAGGCCAAGTACCTGTCAAAGAAGACAGGCAAACATTATGAATGTTGGGCCTTCATTTTGTTATCCACCAAAATTCTCCCCATGGCCCTGGTCTGTAGTTTATTTTCACATAATACTTTGAAAAATGAGTTCTTTTCTAAGTTTTTCAATCAAAGTATAACCTATGCACTTAAATGTGCATATATAACATGTAGAGCTAGAGAAATTTTTACATGTGTTCATTCCTGTAACCACTGTCCACATCAAGATATTGAACCTTTCCAGCCCTTCAGAAGGCTCTTTCATGTCCCTTCCCTAAAAAGACTGCCTCTAGGGTGACCAACCATCTGATTTTCTTGACACTAGACTTGTTTCAGCCCTGAAAGTCTCACATTCTGTGAAACTGCTCAGTTCCAGGAAAAAATGGAACAGTCGATCACCCCATCCCTTCCCAATAGTAACCATTCTGTACTAAATCACCATAAATCAGTTTTACCTGGTTTTGAACTTCATTTAAATGGAATCACACAGTATATCCTCAACATGTTATCATGCTATTTAAACATACTGTTGCATGAATCAGTAGCTTGTTTTTCACTGCAGTAGATTATTCCATTGTATGATAAAGTCAGTTTATTCATTCTAATGCTGATGAACATCTGTGTTGTATTTAGTTTGAGTTATTGTAAATTAAAACTTCTGCAAACATTCTTATCTATGTCAGTTGGTGAACACAAGCATACAGAAGGGAGATTTTTGGGTCATATTGTATACCTATGGACAGATTTAGTCAATACTGCCCAATAGTTTACCAAAGTAGTTGTACTGATTTCTTCCTATAAGCAATGGAAGACAGAGTTCCATGGTTCCACATCTTCATCACACTTGATATTGTTAGTTTTTCATTTTAGTCATCTTGGTGAGTGTCTACCAATATCTCATTGTGTGAGCTGAATTTGTATTTTTCTCATAACTTACAATATAAAGATCCTTTTCATATACTTATCGGCTACTCTGATTTCATCCTTTGTAAAGTGTTGGCATATGTTGTTTGTCCATTTTTTATTGGGTTGTCTGTCTCATTGCAAAAGTTACATTTATATTCTGGATACAAGAATTTTTGTTGGATATATGCATTACAAATATCTTTTACCAGCCCACGGCTTGCCTTTTCACTGTCCTAATGGTACCTTTTGATAAATTGACATTCTTAATTTAAATGAAGTCCAGTTTATTATTTATTTTAAATGTCTTAATTATCCCATGGCCACAAAGGTATTCCCCCATTTACTTCTGAAGTTTTCATATATTATCTCTCATACATAGCTCACTAATTTTATGTTCTGCTCTGCCCAGTTTGGGGTTAAATCCAGTCAGTAACTTCCTAATTTCAGATACTGTATCTTGTATTTCTAAACACCAATTTAACTATTTTTCATAGATTCCAATTCTTTATTGAAATTCTCTCCCTTTCATTATTTTTGTCTGTCTTTTTTCTCTACTTTCTTGAAATCTTAATCATAGTTACTTTGACTTCTATACTTGCTAACTTTAATATCTGGATTATCTCTAGCTCTACTTCTGCTTTTATTGGTTGTTTTCTTTTTGACTGTGATGGGTCTTCATTGCTGCATGAGCTTTTTCCTGGTTGCAGCAAGTGGGAGCTCCTCCTTGTTGTGGTGCACAGGTTTCTCCTTGAGGAGGATTCTCTTGTTGCAGAGCACAGACTCTAGGCATGTTGTAGCTCGAAGGCTTGAGAGTTGCTCTGTGGCATGTGGAATCTTCTCAGACCAGGGATTGAACTCATGTCACTTGCATTGCAAGGCAGATTCTTAACCACTAGACCACCAGGTCTAGCCCCTCTTTTTTCTTGATTATCAGGGAAAGGCTACCCACTCCAGTATTGTGGCCTAGCGAATTCCATGAACTGCATAATCCATGGGGTCGCAAAGAGTTGGATACGACTGAGTGACTTGCACTTTCACCATTGGAATGGGATGAAGGGGAACAGGGTGCTGGTGTGTTTATTACTCTTAAATCTCACAGTCTGGTAGAAGTGAAGTATATAATAACTGTAACACAGTGAAGTAAGTGCTCTTTTGGGGTAATTTTTCATTATCTGCTGTATTTTAAGTATAACACATGGAAGAGGCTCTAAATTATGTTATCTTCTCCTAAAGACTACTGAGCTTTGTTCTAGCAGCCAATGAAATTGATCACCTAAATCCAGGGTTTCCCAATCTTGTCACTATTGACTCTTGAGTCTGGATCATTCTTTGTTGGGGGGATAGGGTGGGGGCTGTTCTGTACATTGTAAGATGTTTAGTAGCATCCACAGCCCTCACTTACTTGGTATCAGTAGCATCACAACTCCCAGTGGTGGCAATCCAAATTGTTTCCAGATGTAGTCAAATGTCCCCTGGGGAACAAAATTGTCCCTAGTCAAGAACTGCTGCCTTAATTCTGTTGAGATTGGGTTTGGGACTTTGTTACTGCACGTCTCTTTCAGTTTTGTCCTTACTCCTAGGACATAGTCCTTGCTGATAGAACATGAGCCTTACTACTAGAATGTGGACGTTCTGAGGTCCAGTCCAAAGCCCAGGGTGCCCACTCGGAAGTCCAGCCCAAACCCCCATTTCCCCAGCACTATGTGGCCTCTAAACTCTCTGCTCAGTGATATAGCCATCTAATGTGGCCCTAGAGTCCCCCTGCTCCTATGCAGTTTAAGAGTTGGCCAAAGATCTGAAGGAAAACTCTCACATACTTTTTAGGTACTCCTTCTCTATGACTTTTCCTCTATAGGACCTTTCCCCCCCCCCAGATTCTAGCTACTCAAGCAGCCTCAAATCCTGCTCACTGGTTCTTCTACCTAGCAGGACCCTGCAGTGCAGCTTGGAAAGTGTCCTCAGGGGAAAAGACAAAGAGATACAGGGCTCAGCTCATATGCATCCTTTCTCTCAAGGATCACTGCCTTATGTTGGTCTTGGTCCAATGCCCACAGTTTTCTTACATATTTTGTCCAGGTGTTAGAGCTCTTTCCATCACAAGGGTAAGCCTGATAACACTCACTCTGCCATGGCCAGAACTAGAAGTCTCAAAATGATTTCCAGGAGAGGAAAAAGCTAGTGCTATTGCATTCATATATCCAAATATAACTATGAAAGCCATCTTCCTTTCTTTTGAAAATCTCACCTTATTCTAAAAAGCTTTGGCATTTTGGATACTATTTTCAAGGCTGAACGAAGCCTGGGGAATACCTGTGGCTTCTGGCCCAGCACATGTGAAAGGAATCAAGCCTGTCATGGGAGCCAGTGGAGAATCTGACTTAATAACACAGTTATAGCAGACCAGAAAAGCACTTTCTATAGAGTACATGGCATTGGGTTTTTTCTCTTTTCTTTCTTTTCTCCTTTTCTTCCTTCTTTCCTCCTTTCCTCCCCCATCCCCCTCAGCTTCTTTCTCTCTTTCGTTCTGTTTTTGCCTCTTCAACCAGAGGGCCTCTTGAGGATAGGGACTGCATCTTATTCATCAATGTCTTCCCATGCCTACACATGTCTGACATGGGGTAGACACTTCATAAATCTTTGGGGAATGAGTGAGTGAACAAGACCTCATTCACCAATCATTATTCATGGCTTCACGGTGACTCTCAATCCACACCTGTGCTAACTTCCCAGTCGATCAACTCTGGAGGCCATCAGATTTCAGAGTCTCTGAAAGTCATGTCTTACCCCAAGAGAGCATCTTTCCTGGCATGACTCAGGTGTTAACAAGCCTGAAAGTTCCCTGGTTCCTACTCCTTAGAATATGACTCTTGACACCAAAAATGTCTACCTAATTTGGGTGAGGAGGGATGGTGACACAGTTACCTATTAGCTTCTCTAGGGTTTGATCTCTCCATAATTATCTTGGAAGAGAGACAGCTGAGGCATTTTGACCCAAAGCATGCAAGGGAGAAATAGATGGTGGGCCTCTTGCAGAGAAGGAGGAGGAGCAGTCCCTCCAGAGGCTTGTCTGATAGGCTGCCCCAAGCACTTCTGAGGATAGCACCTCAAAGAGAAGGTAATATACCAAATACATTTAGGATGGTTGGGGTCCAGTGAAATACTTCAGTCAGGTTGAAGAAAAGTCACCAAGAGAGAAGCAAAGAAGCCAGGGGTGATGTGGTGCCTTTGGAATGCATCAATGTGACCAAGCGAAGTCGTTCAGTCATGTCCCACTCTTTGAGACTCCACGGTCTGCCATGGGATTCTCCAGGCAATAATACTGGAGTGGGTTACCATTCCCTTCTTCAGAGGATCTTCCTGACCCAAGGATCAAACCCAGGTCTCCTGTACTGCAGGCAGATTCTTTACCATCTGAGCCACCAGGCAAGCCCTATAAGCTGAACTAGATTTCCCAGAGTTCTCTTCGCTCCTGTTTCTGGTTAGAGTAGACTACAGAGATTCTATTAGGAGTTTGAGAGAGCAGAAGGGCAATAGTGGCCATTCTGTGGCTCACACCCATTGTTGTCCTGGCTCCCCTCATGGGGCGAGGCAGCAGCCAGGCCTACAGCTCTGCTTTCTCTTGGTTCCTCCTTCAGCTTCTCTGACTCCAGGGTAGGGTTAGCTCCACACCAAAGGACCCCAGCTTCTGCAGGTCTCAACACCATCAAACTCAAGGGCAATAAGAACTGACATGGGTTTCAGTCCATCCTCATGAGCTCCATCCATCTTGTGCTTATGGATTCAACCTTGTCCTTGATCTTCTCCCATTTTGCATCTGTCTTTCCTTCTCAAGTGCCCACCTATGGACTTCAAGCTCCAGTATCATATAGGAGAACAATCGCCTTACAGAGCCTATTTAGCCTACTTGCATAATTCTGTAAGTTCAAATCCTGTTTTTAAAAAAATCTAGTGATTCTGCTTCTTTGATTGAACTCTGACTGATATAGGTGGTACAACCTCAACAGAGGTACATGCTAAGTCACTTCAGTTGTGCCCGACTCTTTGTGAACCCATGGACTGAAGCCCACCAGGCTCCTCTGTCCATGAGGATTCTCTAGGCATGAATACTGGAGTCGGTTGCCATTTCCTTCTCCAGGGGATCTTCCAAACCCAGAAATCGAACCTGCGTCTCTTACCTCTCCTGCGCTGGCAGGCAGGTTCTTTACCACTAGTACCACCTGGGAAGAGGTGAATCTTCCTGCAATGCAGGAGATTCCTGAGTCAGGAAGATTCCCTGGAGAAGGGATAAACTACCCATTCCAGTATTCTTGGACTTCCCTGGTGACTCAGATGGTAAAGAATCCACCTGCAATGTGGGAGACCTGAGTTCTATCCCTGGGTTGGGGAGATCACCTAGAGGAGGGCATGGCAACCTACTCCAGTATTCTTGCTTGGAGAATCCCTATGGACAGAGGAGCCTGGTAGGCTACAGTCCATGGAGTCACAAATAGTCTGACACAACTGAGTGACTAAGCGCACACACACATACACATATACACACACTAGGACTTCCATGTCATTGAGTTTCTATTAACCTCTCCCCACTGGGAAGAGCAGCTGGGGCTAAAAACTAGCCTGGTAATCCCGTCCCCCCAGGCAAGCTTGAGGCTAGTTTGAAGGTTTTCCTGATAATCAGAATTCTATCTGAGCTTCCTGGACCACCAGACCTTTGCACAGCAGAAGCCACTGAGCTTCAGTGGAAATTTCTGCAAGTTTGCATGCACAAATGAGTTGTCAAAAGCACTTGGCTTCCTATCTTTTGATTTAAAAAGAAAGAGAGAAACAAAAAAAACAGCAACCTATAAAATGAAATTGGCCAGTGGAGAATTGTGACCAACCTTGGCGTACCTGAATCAAAATGACAAACCATGAAATAATGTGTTTTACTCTGTGTCAGCTGTCCTGCCTGTCCTATCAGCTGAATTGCCTGCTACAATGATTATTTCATCTGCCACAGTGAAAATTTTGGAGCAGGCCACAAAGACTTCAGTGGCAAATCCTCTGGGACCCTGGAATGGAGGAAGATGGAGGACGAGGTAGGAAGAAAGAGATAGACTCTTATAAGAGGAAAAAACTAGTTACCACTTCCACCAGCAGGGCCACTCAAGGTGTTGACTACCTCATAGAAGAAGAGGCCATGATCGCCACCAAGGGAGCCTCTGGCTGCCAAAGGTTTGACAGTAAGGGACAGTAAGCAAGAGGAGGTAGCCCTGACCAGGGCAGATCTACCAGAGAATAAATGAAGAGTGTCTGAGCAAAGCCATGAAAGTGAAAATAAGATCTAACTGTGGAAAGTAGCAAATGTCACAACCCATGATTATAGTATGTGTCAAGAGCAATGGGAGGATGTTGCAATGGTAGGTCTGGGGCAGAGGGGTGGGAGGCTACATTTTATTCTGTAAGATGGTGGCTCTCACATTTGAGCAAGCATCAGAATCCCCGGAGGAATGGTTAACACCGGCATTGCTGGGTCCTAGCCCCAGAGCTGCTGACTCAGCAGGTCTGGGACAGGGTTTGAAAATTGGCATTTCTAAAGAACAGTGATTTAAAGACAGTGGCTCTTTCCACGAATGGGACCTAAAAGTTGTGTGCGGGGTGATGGGCAAGGGAGTGAGGTCAGTGAGGCTGTGTGGCAGAAATAAGACAGGACCCCCAAAACACAGCTGCTGGTGAAGAAAGTAGGGAGGAGAGGCTGAGTTTCAATGTGAGAAAGCAGTACCATCTGACCTGGAACTCAGGCCTGAGTTCAAATCCTGACTCCACCACTAAGGAAGGTTCCTCAGTGGAAGACAGCTCATAGTCAAAAGCCTGTTAGGTGGGTGCTGATCTGAAAGGAGAATCAGCCAAGTGATCTTTAGTGGCCTGGCCACCTGCCCATGGCTTGCAGGAGGCCACAGGCTGTGCACCCTCTTCCCCCAACCACAAAGCCAGGTCAGGAGGACCCTTGGATTTCCTGTCTGAGTGCCCAGTGTAACCAATCCCTACGTCTTCTTGGCAACTTCAAATAGGGGACAAGATGATAACACTCATTCCCCAACCATTCTCTCTGAAGTTCCTTCCATAGCTCCCTCACCAGGGTTTCTTGGGGTTCCCAACTGTTTTTTTCCAAATTTAAAGACAGTGCTGGGTCAACCATAGTCACAGCATGGCGTTCATTTGTTTGACCCTCCAAAGGCTACCTTGTTTCCTATTCAGAGATCCAACTTATTGTGAAATTTAGGGAAGGGGAATATTACCATTGACCCTGTTGACCTCTGGAACTGACAACACTACCTTATGTTTACAAAGCACTCCACAGCGTGTAAAACAAAATGAGATGTTTATCATGCTTTCAGGAAAGTCATATCAGGTATCTACAATGTCCAGAGAACCAGTTAGAGCCAGGCAATGGAGTGATGTATCTGGACCGTAAAGAAAGCTGAGTGCCAAAGAATTGATGCTTTTGAACTGTGGTGTTGGAGAAGAGTCTTGAGAGTCCCTTGGACTGTAAGGAGATCAAACCAGTAAATCCTAAAGGAAATCAACCTTGAATATTCATTGGAAGGACTGATGCTAAAGCTGAAGCTCCAATACTTTGGCCACCTGATGGGCAGGACCGACTGATTCGAAAAGACCCTGATGCTGGGAAAGATTGAGGGCAGGGGGAGAAGTGGGTGACTGAGGACAAGATGGTTGAATGACATCAACAACTCAAGGGACATGAGTTTGAGCAAACTTCGGGAGATGGTGAAGAACAAGGAATCCTGGTGTGTTGCAGTTCATGGGGTGGCAAAGAGTTGGACACAACTTAGTGACTGAACAACAACAACCATCATACCCTCATGAGAGATGAGAAAACAGCCTCAGAAAGGGAAGGAGACTTGCCTAAAGGCATACCCTTGGGTCAGCTAAGCCCAGGGGAACAAAAGCTGGGGGAGAGGTGACTGAGGTCACAAATAGACACAACATAATACATGTTGGAGGTCACATTGATGACAGCACAACTTGACATGGTGAATCAAAGATGGAAGAGATCAGCCATTAAGATAAGAAAGTCGAAAACAGCTCCAGATATTCTAACCTGGAAGATTGGGAGAAGGGTCACTAACAGAATTGGGAAAACTGGGAAAGGTCCTATCTTCGGGGTAAATAATAGCAAATAGTCATAAAGCCCTTCCTATGTGTCAGACACTTTTCCCAAAGATTTGACCTTCCCAACACCCCAACGGGGTGGGTATCATAATTATTAGAGTAACCATACATTCAGGTTTGCCAGAGACAGTCCCAGCATATGCCAGCTGTTCTGATCTAATTACAAGTATCATCCCTTTCACTCTCAATATCCAGGTTTAGAAGATAAGTCAGAGTCCCCTTAATTATTATCCCTCAGTTACACATGAGGAAACTAAGGCATAGATCATTTGAAGAAATTTTTCCAGATCATGTGGTTGTTAAATGACAGAGCTGGCATTAGAGGTAACTTGCCTCTAAAAGATATGCTTGTAACTATTTTGTCATGTGCACATGCTAAGTCACTTTTGTCGTGTCTGACTCTTTGCAACCCCATGGACTGTAGCCCACCAGGCACCTCTGTCCATGGGATTCTCCAGGCAACAAGAATACTGGAGTGTGTTGCCATTCCCTTCTCCAGGGGATCTTCCCAAACCAGGGGTTGAACCCGCGTCTCTTATGTCTCATGAATTGGCAGGCAGGTTCTTTACCACTAGCACCACCTGGGAAGCCCCACTGCCTCTCAAAGTGGTACTGAATCCAGTTTGTCACCTTTGCAGTTGGGTTGCCGCCTATCCAGGCAAAGACCCCTACCCAGGCCAATGGATTCCAGGATGAAACGAGGGGGGAGCAGGCAGTGGCCTGGAGAGGTTAGATATGAAAAAGATCCTCCAGGAGGCGCTGCTAGAAGCAGGAGACAGGATAAAGCTGCATAACCACCCAAGGGGGATCCCAGTGGGGAATCTGCATTACTCCTCTCTTGGGAATCCTCTCCAATGATTTAAACAGAACTTCTCAAACATTCCATCAGGGCTCAACCCAGAAACTCTGCGGAGTATCAAGAATCTAAACAAACAGAAACCCCACCCCAGGAAAGGATGTTGCAGAGCTAGAGACTCTGTTTAATGTGGAAATGAGAGCTCTGTCGGAGACAGGCATTCCTTTGCAAGGGAAATGTTTTATAGCCCTTGCCCCGCCCAACCAAGTCTGTTTAGTTTTTGATTTAATGTTGTTTTAACATCTAGTCACCCCTCCAAGCTATGTTATCCACTCTGAGGTGATCCAAGGCAAACTCCAGATTCTGGATCCACTCTTGGCTGACTCCCTGTCCTTGCTTCTACCCTTTGTGACTAGCTTTCCTTCAGGAACTAAACTGCATGGAACCTAAACTGATCCGTATCAGAGAGAAGCTTCTTGAGGGCGTGGCGGCGGGGAAGGGGCCTATTGTAAAGCTACCATAGCTTATGGATTTCAAAGCAAAACTGAAATGATTTGGGGACCATCTATTGTACAAAATTTCCTCCCTCCTCCAGTACCAATAACAGCAGCTGAGACAAGCTGTGTCATAAAGTAACATAAAAGACTGTTTTATGAGGACATTTTGGGATGCTTTAACTTTGAAAATCGTCCGTATGGTTTCTCCAAGATAATCACTGTGGTGGCCAGCATTTGTAGAATGAAAAGTTAGGAAACCAAGAAACCTCACATTTAAGTCTATGTTTCACATTAAAAAAAAAAGGAAGCACTTTAATAAAAGGTGGGAGAAAAAAATCCATCTACTGGAGTAGGAAAAGAACCATGAGCTGTTTTTCATGGTTTTGAATACAATGCAGCTTGAAGAAATGTTCAAGCAACTTTAGGCTTAATAATCCACAGCTGATACAGTTATTGCATCATCATTGCTCTAATCAAGACACACTGATTAACTCTGATACATAATTAACCTAACCCTGCTTCACAAGCATATTTAATAGCTAAATCATATGGAAAGTGTTGAGTCGTGCAACCTGAAAGACAACTCACACGTTTATTAGCCCTAGAACTTTCTCTTCTCCCCGGGTGCTAGGAGCCTGACAAAAATAAATTCACTAAATGTAAAAACTCATTTGTTCAAGATTTCCCTCAGCTTTCCAAACTGAGCTGGCCAGAGAAACCTTCTTACTGGAAAAGCTAACTTCAAATCTTTTTTTTTTTTTCCTGGCATCACTACATGTGTGTATTCATACATACCCACACAGAACAATGGTGGCCTCTGTGACCAGCAATATGATTTTTTTTTTTACTTTCACACTGTACACTTCCATAGTGTTTGAGTCTCTCACAATGAACGTGCTAGAGATGGCGAACTTTGGAAATGTCTGTCTTCTTGGTGCATAGGAAAAAGGACACAGGCTGACCATTCTCTACAGACAGCGTGGGCACAGGGGAAGATGGTAGTAGCCCTTACCCTTGGAAAGAGTAAGGAGGAGAATAAAGTGATTGGAGGCAGCACATCTGATATCTTCAGATGTGTGCCATAATTTGCAAACATCATTTTTGTCTTATGTTTACGTTCTTTAAAGCCTCAGGACCAAAGAACAGATCCTATCTGAGAAGTGAAAATCAACTCTCATTTCAACGTGAAGCTCTCCAGTAGTCAGTTGTATGTGTCCTTGGAAAGAAGCTCAGATTCCTGAATTAAACTGTGCCTTTAGTTAGCACTGTGACCGTAACTTGCTGACTTCCAGTCTTAAAGGGAAGCCAACTTCTTGTCTTAGATTTTTCTTTCTAAGAGCAGCTAGTGTTCTTTCTTCTACAAATTTATTTCCATCAGAACAAGTGTATTCAGTGGTGGTAAATTTTTGCCTTTTCCAAAAAAGTAATATTGGCTATATTCCCTGTGGTGTATACAGTGTACCTTTGTAGCTTATTTTATGCATAATAGTTTGTACCCTCTTAGTCCCCGACCCCTGTATTGCCTCTCCCTACTTCCCTCTCCCCACTGGTGACCACTAGTTTGTTCTCTATATCTGTGTCTTTTTTCATATTTACTATTTTGTTATTTTTTTTAGATTCCACATGTAAGTAACAAATCATATAGTATTTATCTTTCTCTGACCAACTTATTTCACTTAGTATAATGCCTTCCAAGGGCTTCCAAGGTGGCACTAGTGGTAAAGAATCCACCTGCCAATGCAGGAGATGTAAGAGACACAGGTTGTATCCCTGGGTTGGGAAGATACCCTGGAGGAGGGTATAGCAACACTCCAGTATTCTTGCCTGGAGAATCCCATGGACAGAGGAACCTGGGGGGCTTGCAGTCCATAGGGTCACACAGAGTTAGACATGACTGAAGGGACTTAGCACGCAGTGCCCTCCAAGTTCCTCCATGTGGCTGCAAGTGGCAAAATATCATTCTTCTTTTATGGCTGAGTAGGATTGTATTGTATACACACACACACACACACACACACACACACACACCACTTTATCCATTCATCTGTTGATGGACACTTAGGTTGCTTTGTAAATCTTCGCTTTTCAAGTAGCATTTGCTCTGGAGAAACAGCTAAAAACCATTCAGAACCAAGTGAGATCATTAATTAGTATGGGAAATGAACTTGAGGATAATATGCACCCATAAGCAACACGATCTTTAACAAGCTACTTCCCTTTCTTATTCCTTACCTTAGTATTCTCATCTGAAAAATGGGAATATTTTACCAGATCCCTTGATAACTCAGTCTACCATTTGCACTGGCCAGCACTAGCTGCAAAAATTAATGTTACTGCATTTCCAACAAATCCTTTAAGCATTTTTCAAAATCAATCACTTTAAATTTCCAGGAGCATCACAGAGCAAGAGAGAACTAAAGCCTAAGAGTCCTTGTATGCCAGGATAATGTCTGTGAAAAGGCTTGCCAAAGGGCCTGACACTTAGAACTTCCAGAAACTGTTATCCTCCTTTCCCGAACTGTGTCCCACCAACCATGGCTTGGAACTAAAGTCCTAGGGCAATTCTGGCAAGGTTATTGAAGGTCCATATAACTTCTAAGTTGTGGTCTGCTTTGAGGAAACCCCCTTCCTGTTCCCTTGACTCTCTTATCTCTGGCTCCTAGGGAGGAACAACAAGCATAACTCTTTTAACTTTTTAAGGACCTCCATCAGAGTCACAAAGTCATTTGTCTAGTAATTTCGCTTTCATGCTTTCATTCTGGTAAGAACACTTTACATGAGGACACTGCTGATTGCTGGTGATTTTGTTGAGCAAACACAGGCAAAGATGTGGATTTAAGCCAACTGAAGGTCAAACAGCTCATTGGGGAAGTTACTTCTGGTGTACTCAGATTTCACTAGAAGCTTCAAAAGTGAAAGCAAATCTAGATTTCCTTCTCAGTTGCTATTGTTTCCGCAGAGAGCAAGTGCTTTTCCTTTGGCACCAATGTATAATATGTGTGCATATATTATATATATGTAATGCATATATTGTATTATGATAGTATATTATACAAATATACAATATTAATAATGTGTTGACCAATATTAATACAGTATAAATTATTAATTAATATAATGAATTTTATACAAAATATATATCATGGTGATATCATGACAATGTATGGCAAAAACAATTAAAATTATTTAAAAAAAAAGAATAAAGATTATTAGTTTCTCCAACATTCAAAAAATTATTAATTAATATAATGAATTTTATACAAAATAATTATATGTCATATAATTATATATGACATAAATGATATATTTGTGTGCACACACACACATATATAAGCAGATTTATTTTAAGAAATTGGCTTATGAGATTGAGGAGACTGGCAAGTCCAAAATCCATAGGACGGGCCAGCAGGCCGGAGACCCTTGTGCAGGACCTGATGTTCTAGTCCACAAGTGGAATTTCTTCCTTTTCAGGGAAACCTTAGTTTTGCCCTTAAGGCCTTTTAAACTTCTTGGATCAGGCCCATTCACATTATCAAATATAATCTCACCTCCTTTAAGTCAACTGACTGTAGATGTTAACATCCTGTACAAAGTTTCTTCACAGCAACACCTAGATTAGTGTTTGATTGAATAACTGGGCACCACAGCCTAGCCAAGTTGACACATAAAACTGACAATCACAATGATATACCCATTCTATTTCATTGACTGTTTCATAGACTGTTAGGGACTGTGGTAGAGAAGCCTGACAATCACTCAGTACCACTTTGCACTGAAGGTCCCTGTAAAGTGACAACGCAGCAGAGCAAAAGCCCGGTCACTATCACTGCACCATGAAGACCCTGACCTATCAATGGCACCAAACAGGAAATACAAGGATGAGGAAACTGGGCATGAAGAGGGAGAAGCAACAGAAGCTCAGGGTTTGGTTTTCTTTTTGTCTTTCACTGGAAGGTGATGTGTTAGCCCTGTTGCCCATGTATAGAGAATGGAGTAGTGACCTGGAACCTCCAAAGCAATGGGAAATCCAAAGAAAGTATGTATTTCCAATAAAATAATGAGTCATTATTTTATTGGAAATGTTTAGTGCCCTACTTCTGTTTGCCATTGGCCAATATCATTGTGGGCTTGCACTTGGCCACCACACAACAAACAGACGTTTACAGAGCCCCACACTGTGAGTGGGACCTTGGGAAGCAGCTGCCTCCACCTTTTAGGGAGATTGGGGTACCAGATGGTTTTAGAGCCTCTTTTGGTGATAATTCTAGAAGTGGCCCTGAACCTTTTCAGCAAATATATCAGTTATTTATTGCTGAATAATGACCCATTTCAAACCTAGGGGCTTAAAACAACAACAATCATCAGTTTTGCTCAAAATTTGGGTAGGGCTTGGTAGGCAAACTCCCGAGGCCCCACACAGCATCAACTAGGATGATCAATACAGCACTGGGGGAGCCATTCCCAACATAGCTCAGTCACTTGTCTGGCAAGTTGGGCTGGCTGTCAACTAGGTACTCAGCTGGATGAGGGCTAAGGATCTTGCTTTTTCTCCAAGTAGTCTGGGTTTCTGTACAGCATGGTGGTTGGGTACAAGAGAGAGCCAAATAGAAGCTGTATCTCCTTTTATGGCCAAGGCTCAGAAACCATATAGTATCACTCCCAGAAACTTCCCAGTCACTGGAAGTGAGTCACCAAAGCCAGTCCGTACTCCAGAGGAGGAGAACTAGACTCTACCTGGTTGGGAGGAATGCCTAAGAGTTTGTGAACATGTTTTAAAATCATCTCCACAAACGACACCTCTGGTGTCCACCCTCATGTTGACCACTAACTCTGACACCTCCCTTTTCTTTGGCTGTCCTCTTCCACTCAGCCAATCACCAAGAGTTGTGGATTCTACTACCTACAAATACCTTCAAATCTTTTCATTCTCTCATCACACAACTGGACCACTGCACATTCTTAATTGACCTTGCTACCTCCATTCTTTTCTTCTATGATATTTAGGATTAGGTGCAGCTGCATGTGAGAAAAATCCAAGTAACAGTGGCTTAAACAAGATCAAAATATACATCTCTTTTACATAAAAGAAATGGATACATAGCTGTCCATGGCAGATATAATGGTTCTGTGATTGTCAGGCATCCAGCCTACTTTCATTCTGATGCTCCACAACCCTTAGCATACCCTGGTCCAAGATGGCTGCACAAGCGCCAGCCATCACTTCCACATCCCGGTCATGAAGGAAAAAGGAGTAAGGAAAAATACGCCCATTCCCTTTAAGGGCCTTTCTCAAAAGTTTCTACTTATTGTACAATCCATCACCCTCCTTCCCCTATGCATTAAAATTCATCATTTATCCCCTTTCCCCCTCATATTCCTCTCTACTCTTTTTCTGACAAAAATGAGCTTTTTCTTCTTTGTGATTCTATGAGAGCTCTGCACAGGGGAAATCACCCCCATCCAGGACCTGGCTCCACTCTTGGTTTCTCTTGTCTTCTGCTCTTTCCTGGTGTTCTTTTTGTCAGTGGGGTGTGGGTAATAGAACAGCCATGGGCTTTGGGGGACTTTTAACTGTTTCATTTTTTTCCTTTTTATTTATAAAAACAATAAACATTCAGAGAACCAAAAATCCCACCTTCCCACCAAACACTACTAAGGGGCTTGTCTTCTGCTCCAAACCTCTTCTGTTTTTCTTTCTCTCTTGGTAATGCTTTTAAAAGCTAATGAATTTCTTTCCTCCCACCTCCCACCCTTTCTTACCCTTCTAGGTTGTTACAGAGCCCCAGTCTGAGTTCCCTGAGTCATACAGCAAATTTCCACTGGCTATTTTACATATGTTAGTGTATATACTTGCATGCTATTCTCTCCATATACCTATCACTAATTCCTGTTGCTGTATGGCAGAAATCAACCCAATATTATAAAGCAATTTTCCTTCGATTAAAAATAAATTAATTTAAAAAAAACAAATGAATTTCTTTAAATAAAGTTTTTAAAGTGTGAAAAAAAGTTTCTTGGAAACCCCAAGAATGCAATCTTTATTCCATGTGGTCATAACATCACTAAGGTTTTTGCATATCTTGTTCCTTCTGCACAGACACCCTCCACCCCTCTTTGCAGGCTCACTCTATGCTTGCTTCAGGCCTCCACTCTGACTTCACTGTCTTCCAAGAAGCCTTTGAGGGGCCCACAAAAATGTTTTTATTTCTTTCAAAATCAGAAGAAAAATAATCTTTTAGGTCTAAGAACATGTTTGAATGTATAATATTAATGTACTTGTCTTTATACCAATGTAGTTATAAAATATCATTTTTAGCATTTTTTATGGAGGAAGGGGCCCATGAAAACAAAGGATTTTGTACCAACGCCTCCTTTCTCAAAAGTTTCTACTTATTGTACAATCTACTTATTGTTTTAGTGTGGCCCTGCATCCATGGGCTCCCACAGCTCCCTGACCTCAGGCCGGTCATTAGCACTCCCTGCACCATATAGTAACTGCTGGGCATTTGATGGTCTCCCCACTTGGTGGCTCAGATGGTAAAGAATCTGCCTAGAATGCAGGAGACCTGGGTTCGATCCCTGAGTCAGGAAGATCCCCAGAAATGGCAACCCACTCCAGTATTGTTGCCTGGAGAATTCCATGGACAGAGGAGCCTGGAGGGCTACAGAATATGGAAGTCACAGAGAGTAGGACATGACTGAGCAGCTAACAACTGTCAACTGCCCACTTGACAGGCCTGGAAGGGCAGTGTCTGCTGTGGTCCTCCTTACAGCCGCAGTGCCTAGAATACAACCTGGTCTTTGGTGGATTTTCTGCAAACACTGGTAGGTGAATGAATGAACGAGTGCTCTGAGCTTACTCAAATACAGAGTTACAACCCCAGTAAAGATAAGGATGCAGGTCCTACCTGGCTCCACCTACCTACCTCTCACCTGGTGTACTGTCTGTCTTAGTACAAATACTAGGTATGTGTGACCTGAGGGAACTCACTTAATCTCTCTAAATCTCAGTATTGCCATCCACAAAATGGGAACAATAGTAGTACCTACCTTATTAGGTTTTTGGAAGAAGGAAATGAAAGAACACACTACCTCTGAGGGATTTAGAACAGCTCCTGTTGTATAGTAAGCACTCAACAATGATCACCTACTATTACCATTGTTTTATGGCCAATACCTCTCCCAGAAGTATTTTTTATTTATGAATCAGCTCTTGGAAAAGAGAAGAAAAAAATCTTTTACCTTTAACCCTAACCACCAGGCTTCTCAGGTGGCTCCAGTGGTAAAGAACCCGCCTGTCAATGCAGGACACACAAGAGACACGGGTTTGATTCCTGGATTGGAAAGATTCCCTGGAGGAAGGCATGGCAACCCACTCCAGTATTCTTGCCTGGACAATCCCATGGACAGAGAAGCCTGGCGGGTTACAGTCCATAGGGTCACACAGAGTCAGACACGACTGAAAGCGACTTAGCATACATGCACACACACAACCCTAACCACCACCCCTGCCCCAACAATGACTATCTTTAATGGCAGAATTTCAGGCTATGTAGGAAAAGATTATCAGAAGCAAAGAGATTGCCTCATAGCTTCAAATCGTCTTCTGTGGTCTCCACCTGGGTAGCTTATCAGGTTGAGGGAGGGGCAAGACCTACCACAGGGGAAAAGGCCTGGATGTTAGCGTCTATCAGATTGGGTTCTGTCCTAGCTCGGGGTGTTGTAGCAGAAGACCATAGACTGCTGCTGCTGCTAAGTCGCTTCCATCATAACCGACTCTGTGCGACCCCATAGACGGCAGCCCACCAGGCTTTTCCATCCTTGGGGTTCTCCAGGCAAGAACACTGGAGTGGGTTGTCATTTTCTTCTCCAATGCATGAGGATGAAAAGTGAAAGTGAAGTCACTCAGTCATGTCTGACTCTTTGCTACCGCATGGACTGCAGCCTACCAGGCTCTCCATCCATGGGAGTTTCCAGGCAAGAGTACTGGAGTGGGGAGACCATAGACTAGGTGAGCTAAAAACAAAATTGTATTTCTCACAGTTCTGGAGGTTGGGAAATCCAAACTCAAGGTGCTAGTCAGTTGATTCCTGGTGAAGGCTCTCTTCCTGGTTTGCAGACAGCCATCTCCTCATGCTCTCCTCGGGGTAATGGAGAACAGAGACAGGGAGCAAGTTCTATCAGGCCTCTTCTCATGAGGACACTAATCCCATTCATGAGGGCTCCACCCTCATGACCTGGTTACCTCTCAAAGGCCCCACCTCCTAATACCATCACATTAGGGATTAGGGTTTCAACGTGAATGAGGTGCAAGAGAGGGGCAAACATGCAATTCATAACAGATTCAAGTCCTGAATCCAACCCTTCCAACACTAACCTGCAAACTTCCAATTCCTGAGTTGCAAAATGTATGTGAAGACATCGAAGCTCTGAAACTTCTACTAGGAGTTTGCTAGGGATGTGCTGCCTGCCTAGCACTCTGCTACGTGAACCCAAGATCTCTCAGTCCCTTCTCCTCAATGCCAGCTCTCACCCATGTACCCCGCTCAGGCCCCTCTCACTCCACCACCTAGGGGTACTCTGCTCCATACCTGCCAGGGGTCTTTTCCCACCCCAAGGCCCACTTGACCCCTGCAACCCAAGGATCTCCCTCACAGCAGAACCTGCCCATACCCAGTCCTGCTGGCCCCTCACAAGCCCTCAGCACTTTTTCCTCCTCCCCGGATCTCTCCTGCTCCCCTGCAGGGCCTGTCCAGCCCTCTCATGCGCTGCCCATCACAGCGACTCCTGGATCGTGTGGTCCGGCGCTATGCAGAGGTGGCTGACGCTGGCAGCATCTTCATGGACCACTTCACGGACCGCGACAAGCTGCGTCTCCTCTACACGCTAGCTGTCAACACGCATCCTGTCCTTCTACAGGTATGCAGTAACCCTGCCCTGGAAAGCCCATCCAGGAAGAGGATTCACATCAGGCTCTGAGGGGGTAGGCCCTGGGTTGAGCTTTCTCTCCCATCACTGGACACCTTGGGGCCACCAGTCCATGTTACAAAAGAACCTCTGTAGCACTCAGTAAAAATGTGTTGTTGTTTTAGAGGAAAGAAGTGTGGGAGCTGGGGTGGGTGAGGGGGACAGCTAGGAGTGGACATTTCATGGCCAGAGAAAGCCCTGAAGGGCTTTGTAGAGGAGGGCAATTTTGACCAGATGTCTTAAAGATTAGAAAGGTATGAGCAAGCTTGGAAGGTGAGGAAAAACCAAAAGATGACCCACTCAGAGGTGTGCTATGCAGCTGTGCTTGGAAAAGATGAAAGGATGGAAGTAAACTAAACCTCCATCAATAACGGAATGGTCAAATAGGCAAGGATGCTCTAGAACACTGGTCAACAAGGCAGGTGTGCTGGTCTCTGCCTTCATGCAGCTTTCCGTACAGTGATAGAGACAGTTCTTAACAAATCAACATCTATAGGACATCCATTTCTCCCCAATCCCAAGAGTCAGGACACTTACTTAATGGGCACAAAGGAAACTAGGAAACAGGAGGGAGTAGCAGATTAAGGAGGGAGGAAGAGAGAGGAGAGGAGGAAAAGAAAAAGGAAGAAGAATAAGAGGAGAGGAGAGGGAGGGGAAGGAGAAGAGAAGGAAGAAGAGAGGAGAAGGTGCAGGGAGAGGAGGGCGTGGAGGAAGAAGAAGCACCATAACAATTAATAATGATTAGTATTGTTATTAAATATATATTAATTTATTATATAATATAGTGATATTGGCAATTATAATTATATATTATATTTATATTATGATTGATATTATATTACTATTATATTTAATTATTCACAGTATTGTATTAATATTAATACTTATAATTATT
>ML664653.1:1939257-1952530 GCA_007570785.1 Antilocapra americana | reverse complement strand
ATGATATAATAGTTATATATTATTGGCCAAAGGATGATGGCTAAGTACATAATAACAACTCATTTCTCGGCATTGTGTTGAATGTTGTACATCAGGATCGTATTTAATGCTCAGGACAAACCCCACAAGGATATTATTTTTGTTCCCTCTTTCAGATGAGGTAAGTGGAGCTCAGAGCAGTGAAGTGACTTGGTCACAGTACCTTAGCCAGTGTCAGCAATGAAACCCAAATCCAGAGCTGTCTGATGTCAGAGTCCATGCTCGTTCTGCTAAAAGCCACCTGGTAATGTTGGCATTTCAAATCCTAGAGGAGAAGAAGGAATTGCTGGTTCCTGCATCCTCAGAGGTCTTCTTCTCTCATTGTCCTACTGTTGGTGGCTGAGGCAGATGATCTGACTACTTCCAGCCCTAGCTCCTGACAAGCCTGCAACACAGGGATGACTCCGTGGCCATACATTTAGATATTGCCAGGGGACCAGGGACTTTCCTCTGTGGCACACAGTGGGAGAGGTCCCGGTGGACAGAGAAAACAAGAAAAGGTTTCACAACATGGCAAGTGGGCTAAAATGGCAGGAGGCCACAGAACATCATCAGAAAGGGGGATGACTTTGTTTTTTTAAAGGAGGAAAAGTGCTAAGTATTTATAGTTTCTGTCATTTCTCCCATAAAGAAACACCAGTCTAGATATAGCTGTCTCAATAAATAGTCAGGAAAAAAAGACAAGCCAGGATTCTCTTCTCCTTTTTTTTCCTTATTGAGATAGAGTTAATTTATAATGTTGTGTTAGTTTCAAATATATGGCAAAGTGATTCAGTTGCATATATATACATGGGCTTCCCAGGTAGCACAGTGGTAAAGAATCCACCTGCCAATGCAGGAGATACAAGTCATGCAGGTTCAATTCCTGGATTGGAAAGATCCCCTGGAGTAGGAAATGGCAACCCACTCCAGTATTCTTGCCTGGAGAATTCCACAGAGGAGCCTGAAGTACTGTGCGGTTGCAAAGAGTCAGACATGACTGAGTGCACACACACACGTATTTCTTTTTCAGATCCTTTTCCTTTACATGTTGTTACAAAATATTGAGTAGCATTCCCTGTGCTATACAGCAAGTCCTTGTTGGATATTTATTTTACATATATACTAGTGTATATGTTAATCTCATACTCCTGGCGCCCTTACAAGGAGACAGAGGAAACTGCCTGGAGCTTTGTGCTTCCCTGGACCAGTATGAGGCTGTTGGAACATTCTAGTCAGTTGTGGAGTCTCTGTGAATATGTAATTATCCTAGCCAGGCAGATTTGCCCAGGGCCAGTGCAGTGGTTCCCAAAACTTTTTACCCAAGGGTCATCCTCATAATTTTTGCCCTATACCAGAACTTACTAACCACATTGTTATTTTTTTAAATATTTTCTCTAAATCAGTCTTAAGTTGACCCTTTTTCCTTCCATAGCCTCTTCCTAAGCAGACATATCTGTGAAATCTGAAATGCTAGTTATATTTTTTCAAATATACAACTCTGAAAATAAACACATTCCCCTGATGCCTGAGTGCATGTGTGCAAACTCAGTTGTGTCTGGCTCTTTTGTGACCCCATGGACTGTAGCCCGCCAGGCTCCTCTGTCTATGGGCTTCTCCAGGCAAGAATACTGGAGTGGGTTGCCATGCACATCTCCAAGGGATCTTCCTGACCCAGGGATCAAACCCACGTCTCCTGTGTCTCCTATATTGAAGATGGGTTCTTTACCACTGAGCCACTGGGGAAGCCCCCCTGGCACCTGAATACCCTCTAAAATCATGGCAAGTGCATCGGCACTCTCTTACCTCACTTGGGGCAACTGTGTTGAAATACAATTCATCGTATGGAAAGAAGAGCTTCCTTTTACGAATCCCTCCATCAAGAATAGAATAATAACTGGTGGGGGTGGTGGTGGAGGAACAAGGAATTGCAATGTTCCAAAAGGTATAAACAAGGTTAAGAGATGCTTTACTGATGTCCTGAGACAGTAGGTACCCATGTAAGGCTGATTTTTTTGTGTGTTCTTGGTGAGCGAGAATGAGAGAGAGGAGGGAGGAGAAGGAGAGGGAGAGAGAAAGGGAGAGAGCTGCCTCCAGGAGTTTTTTCTCTCTAATCCTCTCATCTTTTCTCCTCTTGGCTTGGCAGATCTTCCCAGGCGCTGAGGGTTGGCCGCTTCCCAAGTACCTGGGCTCCTGTGGTAGATTTCTGGTCAGTACCAGCACCAGTCCGCTGCAGGAATTCTATGGTGCGCCACCAGACCAGGCGGCCGACCTGGCCTACCAGCTCCTGGGTGTCCTGGAATCTCTGAGGAGCAATGATTTGAACTACTTCTTCTACTTCACCCATGTGGATGCGGGCATGTTTGGCATCTTCAACAATGGGCATCTGTTCATCCGGGATGCCAGTGCACTGGGCGTGATCGACAGGCAGGAAGGTACCCAGCATGGGTCTGGCTGAGCAGCTGTCAGAGGGGAAGTCGGGGTGACAGGAGTTGGGGGAGGTGATGGGCGGTGGAGGAGGGGTGTCACATCACTGGGCTTGACCAGTGTGTCATATTGAGAGCAGCCCAGGTTTGGGAAGAGGGAGAGTCCCTCTCCCCGTTTTAAGTCTCTGCTCCAGTGCCAAAGCAGAATTGGACTTGACCTCATTAATGCAGGAGAGGAAGATTTGCATGGTGGTCATGGCAGTATGGCCCCAGTGGCACCCTCTGTGGGCACTGCCAGTGCCTTACAAGGTCTATGTGGTGCGGGGACCTGCCCAGCCCCTCCTCACACACGGAGAACTCCCCACCCCACAACCAGATCCCCTTCAGAGCCTCTCCCATCAATGCTTTTAGCCTTTATCTGAACAATCTGGCAGATTCACTGGTACATTTCACAATCCATTTGGGCCCCTTTGTTTGTTCAAGGGCTTCTGTGGTGGCTCATATGGTAAAGAATCCACCTGCCATGCAGGAGACCTGGGTTCGATGTCTGGGTAGGAAATATCCACTGGAGAGGTACAACTCACTCCAGTATTCTTGTCTCGAGAATCCCATGGACAGAGGAGCCTGGTGAGCTGCAGTCCATGGGGTCACAAAGAGTCTTCAAATTAAAAACCGTGGCACCAACTGAAGTGTATGAGTGAATTGTGTTTCTCATGGTGTGCACAGATTCAGCCGGGGTTCTAGAACCTTTTGAACACCCCAGTCCTTAATGGTGATCAGATAGTCTGAGCCTTGTAGTAAGACAGAGGATTTTAATATCAAATTTCTGATTTTATTTATATGAGAAGGCCTACAAAGATAGACCAATTAAGCCACGCTTACTCCTTTCCTAATTTGCCTTTATCAAGAAGAATCAAATGAGAAGAAATGAGGGCAATTCCAGAATATTCAGAGATGTGACTCACTGAATGTCAGTCCCATTCCAATCGATTGAAGGCATATTCTGGATTACCTGTTCTTTCTCCCAACTTTGTGTTTAAAAAGAGCAAATGGAACCGGTCTGAGGAATCTCCCCAGTGTTCCCTAATTCAGTAGTAACCATGGGAGAATCACAGAATGTGTGTCTGCCTTACAACTGTTGTTCAGTCGCTCAGTCGTGTCCGACTCTTTGCAACCCCAGGGACTGCAGCACACCAGGCTTCCCTGTCCTTCACCAGCTCCCAGAGCTTGCTCAAACTCATGTCCATTGAGTCCGTGATGCCATCCAAACATCTCATTCTCTGTCGTCCCCTTCTCCTCCTGCCTTTAATCTTTCCCAGCATCAGGGTCTTTTCAAATGAGTCAGCTCTTCACATGGCCAAAGTATTGGAATATTAGCTTCAGCATCAGTCCTTCCAAAGAATACTCAGGACTGATTTCCTTTAGAATGGACTGCAGTCCAAGGAACTCTCAAGAGTCTTCCAAGAGTCTTATAATTAGAAGGCCAAGTTCTGGTATGGAGAAGTGCATTTCCCTGGCCAGTTCATCTTATTTTAGCAGAAGGAGCTCCCCGCTGGGGTTCTCAACAGGGGCTGTCATGTCCCTGAACCCTAAATCTCCTGGGGACTACAGATGTAGGAGCCTGAACCACTTTGCCCAGCAATTCTCATTAGGGGCGCCTCCCCCCAGGGAACAGGGGCTATAGGGTATATAACATCTTCCATCTCTTGTGTAGGCAGCCAAGCAGCCTCTGGAGCAGGAGACAATAAAGATATCTTCAGCTGCCTGGTCTCTGGCTGCCAGACCGAGCTGCCCTCCTGTGACATGATCCCTGAGAAACAGAACCTGGTGCTGGTGTGCGGCCAGGTGTTGCCCCTGCTTCTCCAGGCCAAGTTCCCGTCCCCAGTGCGGGAGGAGATTGATGCCGAGCTCACTCGCTGCGCAGACGGAACCCGGCCAGACCCGGAGGTCCTCGGGGCTGCCAGCCGGCTGAAGGACATCTTGAGACCCCTGAGAACCTGTGACCCCAGATTCGCCTACCGCTACCCAGACTGCAAGTATAATGATAAGTTCTGAGGGGCTGGAGCCTTGCTGACCCACATCCTTGGAACTTCCACTGCCCACTCAGCTCACTGCATGGTTGAAAGAAGCTGCTCCCTTTTAGCCATTGGGAGAAAGGCGCTTTGGTGTCCCAGAGACAGAGGAACATGCCAACCACCAGAGGGCAGTTGGGCCAGAGCAGCATGACTGCTACCTGCCCCTCCACCCCTAGCTGGGACATCATGGAAGAAACCAGGGTTGGGCATTGGAAGACCCAGGTGTGGACACTCACTCAGCCTCTTTGAGCCTCAATTTTCTCTCTTCTCCACAAGACTCTTGAGTTAGTAAAAAAAAAATGCCAGAGATGTGAAGGGCCCAGGACACACACTTCCTCCTCCCAGCCCAGTTGGTTACAAAGAATGTTCCAGAAGCACACATGCACAGGCAGGGCAAATGAGACAGAGCCATGGAGGTCAAAAGAGTGACATGGAGGAAAGACGGCCCTGGTGCCAGCCCTCCTGCCACGCTCCCCATACTGCCATGGGGTGAGGAGCCTGCAGGCCAAGGGGACACAGGGACAGGACACACTTCATGGCGTGGGAAGGAGGCAGGGGAGAGAAGAGTGCTGGGCTGGGGGCCAACATGTTTGTCCACATCCTCTGAGAACCAGATGCCAAGACAGGATTAAGTGGGCAAGGATTGTATTGAGGAAGATGGCTGTGTGTGAGGAAAGGAGTGAGGAGCCGGAGACCGTGGGGAGAACCATGAGGTCAGGCTGGAAGGCTGACGCCCCCTCCCCCAAGTGAAGGCAAAAAGATCAGGTGAGAGCATCCCAGGCTCCCCTCTGCTCAACCAAAATAAGATTCAGCAGGGCTGTCAAGGTGTCCCTGAGGTAAAGCCAGTCATCAGAGGAGCTTCCCAAGGATGGACACCCCTTATATTCCTGCTGCAGGGAACAGCCCATGGGGAGCGTGGCCTTAGCCCAACCGCAAAGATGGATTTCAAAACACAGTGCAGGGCACTTAGCCAGTTGAGCTCCCTGGAGCAGGAGGTCTGTGAGTAGAACATTCTCCGTAGCCATAGCCGGGGACCAGGGCCAGGTCTCTCTACACCACAGCCTCCAGGGCAGGACTCTAAGGAGTCTGAGAATTTTCATTCAAACTTGGCCCTATGGGTCATTCTAAAAATACTTTTCCAAGGTCAGCCAACAGAATATATTTTATTCAGCAGCTTCCTTGTTTTATACCTTTCAAATGATTAGCCACATGGTACGTGGGTTTCCATGTATCCTCTTGCCCAGGCTGCAAACTTTAACGGGGGTTCCTTGGACTTTTGCCCAGTCTCCTTCCTGCCTTCTACCCTCAGAGACCTCTCAGTTGGCCTCCTCTTTTCTACCTCTGGGTTACCACCTTTAAGATAAAATGCCTGGCATAATAGGCTTCATGCAGCAGATGTGGAAACTGAGCCCCAGGGAGGCAGAGTGACTTGCTGGGATAGTTTCAGAACTCCAGCGACCAGTCCAGGCTCCTCTTGCCTTCCCTTTCAGCCTTGTATGCACACGCTAAGTTGCTTCTGTCATGTCTGACTCTTTGCAAGCCTATGGGCTGTAGCCCACCAGACTCCTCCGTCCATGGGATTCTCCAGGCAAGAATGCTGGAGTGGGTTGCCATTTCCTTCTCCAGGGGATCTTCCTAACCCAGGGATCAAACCCAAGTCTCGTAGTCTTCTGCATTGGCAGGCAGGTCCTTTACCACTAGCGCCACCTGGGAAGTCCCCTTCAGCCTCTGTCCTGCCCAACTTTGGTCCCTTTGTTGACATTTAAAGATGAGCCATGAAAAGTCATATTTTGTGGTACACTGCAATGCAGTTGGGAGTCTCCCTTTTGACTACCTCTGGGGCAACCATGACAATGAGGATGCCGAGACAAGCTTCTGGAAGGGCAGGTTTGGGCTGCCTGAGAATTTTTGAGACAGTTACTTCCTGGTTTGGTCTGGAGGGTGATTGACCACCCTTCCCAATGCCTTGCTTTTTAAGCCCAGTGAAACTAATCTTAAACTTCTGGTTTTCGGAACTCTCAGAGGATACATTTCTATTGTTTTAAGCCACCCACTTTGGAATAATTGTTATAGCAGCCACAGGAGACAAACACATAATCTTGAACTCCATCTTAAGTGTCTGCTTGCAGAGAACCCAACTTGCAATACTCCCCAACTCCCCAGACTCACCAGGAAGGAGTTATTATGCATCCATATCCAGGTCTGAGGCTTGGACCGTTCTGTTCCTCCGCTTACTAGGTCCTGGGCATCTTAACTAGACCTGAGTCCTACCTGAACCCTAAGCTTTTCCTGACAACCCAGTCCCCATTAAGTCCTTTCTGAATCCCTCCTCCGTACCCCTGAACCCCAAGTCTGTGCCCGTACGAGGCTAATCCCAAGGGTATTCCAGAGAGCTATATTCCCTTCCTTCCCATCCAGCTGGGCACTCCTTGAAGGTGGCAGTGACACAGAGCTCTTTGTATTCCCTGTCACATCAGTAGTTGTGCTCAGAAAATGTTCTTGCTAAGAATAATGACTATGTTTTTCAACTCTTTTTGTTTGGTGTTTTTCATACACCATGTGCTCTAAACTGATTATTTGTGTCCCCCTCCAAAATTCATAGGTTGAGATCTTAACTCCCAATGTGATGGTATTTGGGAGTAGAGTTTTGGGGAGTTAACTATTAAGAGGTCATGAGGGTGGAGCCTTCGTGAATGGGGTGAGTGACCTTATAAACGAGACCCTGGAGAGCTCCATCACTCCTGCCTTGTGGGGACACAGCAGGAAGGTCTGGTCCTGGCTGTGAACCAAGAAGCTTGTTCTCAGCAGACATCAAATCTGCTAACGCCATGATCTTGGACTTTCTAACCACCGGAACTGTGAGAAAGAATTGTTGGTTATAAACCACCCAGTCTGTGGTATTGTTATAGCAGCCAGAACAGACAAAAACAGCACGCTGGACATATACAGGATATAGCCACTTCTTCAAGAACAGTTCTTTCCCCTCAACAGCCAGGAGACAAGTGAGTCAACACTCTAGAGACTTCAGTCAGAATAAAATCGTTGTAGTGGAATCTGATTGGAGACAATAGAGTATTTTTCTGGGTTTCATCAGCCACTGTCCTTTTGCCTGAAGAACCAGCTACATAATTTGTGGGGCCCAGTGCAAAATGGAAACATGGGGCCTCCTGTCATTGAGAAATGCAAGATGGCACCAGCAGAATGTTAAAATAAGTGCAGGTCCTGTGTAACTCTATGTTGCATGCCCATGCAGCCAGCTCTGAGTGCCTGAGAATGCTGATTAACCTCTGTGTGGTGGGTTCTTGGGATTTACTGGGGTCTCACTTGACCTCCACAACCAAAAGGAGTGTCTGTGGAATTAGAGGTGATATAAAATATTTGTGTTCATATTGTTCATCATGGCAAAGTGAGTGAGAGTTAGTCACTCAGTCGAGTGCTCATGGCCTATAGCCCACCAGGCTCCTCTGTCCATGGAATTCTCCAGGCAAGAATCCTGGAGAATGGGTTGCCATTTCCTCCTCCAGGTGATCTTCCAGACCCAGGGATTGAACCTGGGTCTCCTGCACTGCAGGCAGATTCTTTACTATCTGAGCCACCAGGGAAGCCTTATCATGACAAAGGAACTGACCTAGGAGAACACACTCCATTGGCTGCAGTTGTCAGGTCAGCATCCCCACAGCCCTGCGGGCAAGTCCTATTTTTCAAACAAGGAAACTGGTTCAAGCGATTCGCTCAAGGCAACAATTTTCAGGTCTCCTGCTTTCCTAGTCCTCCCATGTAGCGTCTGACTTCTGCTGATAAGCAATCGCAGGCGCCTAAATGTTTCCTCTAGAGTTCAAATAAATAATTTGTTGGATTTGTGTTCATCTTGGCAAAAAGTAGAGCCCTGGAATCAGACAGACCTGGTTTCAAATCATGACTCTGCTGGTTACTCGGTAACCTTGGGCAAGTTGCTTAACTGCTCCAAGTCTCACTTTCCTCATCCATAAAATGGTGAGGAAAAGATTTACCTTCATACAGTTATTATCCCATTTAAATAACTGATCGTTTCTCAAGGGCCTGGCACATGTGGGCATTCTGTATCTGATGGCCTTTCCTTAGGAAAGGGCAGAGGGTTTCCTGGCAGAAAGGGCTTCTCACACAGCCAAAGTGAGTGCTGTAGCCTCTTGGGAGGGATCTTGACCTCTGTCCCAAGGCTCTGCTCCAGACCGGAGGAATCATGAGGGTGCTGCAGGCTGGCAGACAGTGTGACAGGGCCATGTTTCTTCCATCCCACTCTCCAGACTCTGGGTTGATCTTGAAAGGCAGCTGGGAAGCCATTACACTCGTCTCCCCAGCCTAGCCCTCCACCAGGCTCAGGAGGGAATCCTCCTCAAGCAGATAATTTGGGGGGCCTTTTGGCCCATTGAAAGCTCCTGGCTCACTGCCTATGCATGGTGATATGGCTTTTCTGCCCACTTCGGGCCTATTGTCCACAAATATTGGCACAGCTGAGCTCACATACACACAAGTACACTCTGGTCTGTCCACAACAACTTTGTGTCATTGTTTAAAAGTGGTTGTGACTGTGGGTTGCGAGGGAGGGTTAACACCCAGGCAGAGGGCCCCAAATGTGCAGATATAATGACCCTCCAAGAAGACAACTTAGAGGAATATGCCAGCAAAGGGGAACTGAGCAACCAGGGGCCCACCTGTTGGAGCTCATCGTAGAAGCAGACAAGGAGAGGGAGGAGCCCCAGCCCAGTAGGGTGACCAGGGCATTATCTCAGGCCTGAGCTGCCTGTGGAGGCAGTGTGGCCCTGCAGACAGAGTGGTGGCTCTGGAAGCTGAGTCATCTGCCTGCAGATCTTGTGCCAGCCCCTCTCACAAAACTCAGTGCCTCAAAGTTATCGATTGCAGCATTGTTCATAATTGCAAATATTGAAAACAACTTCAGTGCCACAGGAGAGTGGTTGAAAACACCGCAGCACACATCCACACGAAGGACTGCTATGCAGCTCTACAAGTGAATAAGGAAGATCTCTAGGAACTGATAGGGAGTGATTTGAAAGCTATACTATGAAGCGAGGGGAAAAAAAGCACAGAGGTGTGTTTATAGAATGCTGCTTTTCATATAAGAAAAAAGATACAAGAAAACATTTATGTGTCTGCTCACCTGTGATGCAAAAAATGTATACACACACACACACACACAGACACACACGTGTGTGTGTCTGTGTGTGTGTGTGTGTGTCTGTGGGTATATAGCTATATAAATATAAAGAATAAACCAGAAGCTAATGAGATTGGTTCCCTACAGGGAATGGATGTCAATGGAGTGGAAAGAAGAGAGGAATGGGAGTGATCTGAAGGGATGAAGAGGGAGTGAAACTTCTCTGAGTGTACCTTTTTTTTGAGAATCATGAGGATACCTCACACAGTCCACAAATAAAGAATCAAGATCAGCCAGGATGTGGGTTGAACTAAAATTAAATACAAAGAATAACAAATGTATAGAATAGACTTGTGGACTTTGTGGATGAGGGTAAGGGTGGGATGAGATGGGAGAAGGGCATTGAAGCATGTTAATTGTCATGTGTCTAATCAATCGCCAGCCCAGGATTGATGCTCGGGACTGGTGCAGCGAGATTTCCCGGGGGGGAGGGAGGAGGGAGGGGGGACCCGGAGGGGAAGCATATGTAAACCCATGGTGATATCATGACAATGTATGGCAAAAACAATAATAAAAAATAATAAAATGAAATAAAAAAAATATTAGAGGTTAAAAAAAAAAAGAATAACAAATGGACACAACTGTATTTAAAAAAAAGAATACAATAACTACACAGAGAAACTAACCTAGGTAACTTGGAAAGTAAGCCCTTTGACTACATAGTAGAAGACAACAAACAGCAAGAAGTCTAGACATACTTTAAAATGGTTAATTTTATAGTATATGAATTCTACTTCAATTTAAAAAGTGGGGGGGAATCCATTCACAAAAACTGTGCTCTGGTTAATGAATATTTTTCCTATGAGAATCTGGGTTAGCAATTCTGAAATCACTTTAAGTCTTGAGCAAGTATTGCTCAGAGAAAAGAGTTACAAGTCAGGAAATACAGTATTTTGTGCTCCTTCCAATTTTGAATGTTGTGATGTTAGGTTGGAATTGGAGGTATCACTATGAACTCACAATTTTTTTTTCTGGCCACAACTCGAGGCATGTAGGATCTTAGTTCCCCGACCAAGGATCAAAGTCATGCCCCCTGCAGCGCAAGTGTGGAGTTTTAACCCCTGAATCACCAGGGAAGTCCCCGAGCTCAGGATTTTTTAGGTATATATACACAGATGGATAGATATAGGGATAGAGATGTGAGTGTAGAGAAGTGTATAGAAATATATTTCCTAGCTTTATTCTCTGAGATGGCCTATAAGCAGTGACACTCCAGTACATAGTGCCTAGGTCTTGGTTTCTTCAGGAAGAGAAACCAGAGCTCTTTGGAGAAATGGCTGATTCTGAGACTAGATAGAGAAAGTACAAGATGAGCCTGTAATACTCTTGTGCTTCCAGAAAGGGAGGACGTGTTCAAAAAATTGGGGGCATGTCAAAAGGACACAGGAACCAAATTGAAGGGGTTTCCATAGCCAAATTTGGGACAATTTGAATATTAAATAAGTGATGATAGAAATAATCCATAGAATAAAATCAATTCTTACAAGACCATACTGATATAAAGAAATAACTAGATAAGTAAATAAATAGGAAAGGCAAGAGCTCTTCCTTACAGTAGAATTCCAATTAATAAATGCAGAAGAAATGATGCAAGTGGAAAATCACCACTTGGCAACCACCAGATTAATAATGATTGCAGGCAGGAATCCTCAGTGGGGGCTGAAACTGGTTGATCAAAGTAGGAAGAAACAGGATGCTTGCATCATCTCAAAGTTAATCTTGCCACAACATACCCATTAATTACAAAGAGAAAAAAATAGTAAATTTATGCTTGAAGAAACCTGGCAGACACTACTGTAACCAAGTGATCAAGGTCAACGTCACTCGTCATAAGTCACATAGACATCAGGTGCCCTCTGATATGATGCGCTGAGAAGGGTATTTCTGCCCCAAATGCAAAACTTCAATTGACTCATGAGATAACATCAAACAAATTGAGGGACAACCTACAACTAGCCATGAGAGACAAGGAAAGAGTGAGGAATTATCATGGATTGCCGGTGATTAAGGAGACAGGAGAACTACATACAACGTGGGGGCCTAGGTTGGATCCTGGAGCAGAAAAAGGACATCAGCAGTGAGAGGTTAGAAAGGACTTAGAGATTTAGGCTCAGTAAGTGATTTGGGGGAGAGTTCAAGAAAGCATAGCTTTGCTTTAGACTGAACGCTGTCAGGAACAGGGGGTAAATCCATGATTGCACACTTCAGTAAATCTTATCTTTAAAGCAGGAGGGATGGCGCAGGGTAACTCTGTAGTTAGGAAAGCAACAGTCACTCACAGTAGCCAGGATGGAGTGTATTTGGTCATTTTTACTTAAACAATGTTCATGATGTTGTTTGTGTTCAGACCTGAATGGCCTTGTGTTTTGTCTTGATTCACCATGGTTACAGAGTGAGCTTGTTTAACGTTAGTGATCTGAGGAATGCTTTAGGTTCAAGGAGAATGAGAAGGCCCAGCTACCGTGGGCCACGTTTCTCTTTCTCAGTGGGATAACTGGTGAAATTCTAAGATCTAATTATATTAGTACATAGTATTTTATCAGTGCTCCTCTCCTAGTTGCAGCAATAGTACTATGGCTATGTAAGATGTCAACATTAAGGGATGTCAGATGGGGGAACTCTGTATATGATTTGGGAACAGTTTTGTAAGTCTAAAATTATTCCAAAATAAAAAACCAAGAAAGCAACTCAGTGTGTGAAGCAGAAATTGTTCAGCACCAGGTGAAGAAGCTGCCTTGCATACTGGGACTGTGTAATATAACACAAAAGACAAAACACAAAAGGATTACGTGTGCGACAAGATGGTCCCAAATAAGAAGGGAAACTGAGTTGGATTAAAAGGATGATTTAGATTACCTGTGTGTATATAACTGAGTCACTTTGTTGTACAGCAGAGATTGGCACAATATTGTAAATCAGTTATACTTCAACAAAAGAAATAAATTAAATAAATAAATAAAAAGAAGATTCAGGTCTCCCATTTAGGGCTTACTCCAGGGTGATGCACATTGAGTAGAAGCACCATTGCACCATTTCCATTGTTCAGTTTGCCCAGCTGAATGAATATACCTGTACTAGAAGTAGGGCTGCCCCTACCACACTGGAAGGCAGTAGAGACCTGGGGCTCACATGTGCAGTTCTGATTCCTTTCCTTCTACATAAAAATCCTGATGCCTCATGAAGAGAGCTGAAATCTCCCTCCCCCCCACCCCACACACAGTACCCCGAGCCCCCGGCCATTTACCTGAATCCAGCTTTCCATTTCATGCCCCTACCTGGAGCTTCTCTCTGAAAAAAATCATTCTTTACAAGGAACTGTGCCAAAAGTGAGTTAATATTCCCCATGTCAAAATCACACATTTTTTGTGCTTTTAAAATAATGCTACCCAAGGCAGGCAAAATTTTGGGAAAAGAGGCAAGTTGTGGGAACTTGGTGAAAATATAATCCTATCAAAAAGCAATTTGGCAATGTTCATCAAGAGCCTCAAAAGGACTGCACACTCTACCCAATAATTTCACTTCTGGGACGATATCCAAAGGAA
>ML664653.1:1897968-1927469 GCA_007570785.1 Antilocapra americana | reverse complement strand
TTATCTTGAACAACTTATGTTGGACATGTGTTATCCTTGATCTGAATTATCTTTTCTCTAGTTTCTGGGACTCCTTAGATGAGGTAGTTTTACTTGGGGTTGAAGTCCAGTTGTTAAAATGCAGAGGCAGTAGACCCCAAAGTGGTAGAAGACAAAGTGGTCTCATCTCTCAGGGGCTTCCCATAGAAACAGGTAGGTTTCCAGTTCCCTGTTGAAGCCCTAGAAGAAAATGTTCCTTCTCCAAGGTCACTTCACATCTCCTTAGACTCAGACATGGAAAGGACACCATGGCCTACCATGGCCTCTTGGAAGTCCATATAATCAAACCCATCTGAGGGAATCCAATGACAGATCCCTTCCTCCCACCTTGAGATCCATGTCTTGGTGACCTGAGCTTTTTCCAGTAGCCACCTCATTCTTTTCATTGCTTTATATTTTATTGAAGTGTAGTTGAATTACAATGTTGTATTAATTACTGCTCTACAGCAAAGTGACTCAGTTATACATTCTTTTTCATATTCTTTCCCACTATGTTTTATCACAGGATATTGAATATAGTTTCCTATGCTACATAGTAGGACCTTGTTGTTTATCCATTCTATACATATCAGTTTGCTAATCTCAAACTCCAAATTCAAGCCTCTCCCACTGCCCTCCCTCTTAGTAACCACCATTCTATTCTCCATGTCCCTGATTCTGCTTCTGTTTCAATAGATAAGTTCATTTGTGTCATATTTTAGATTCCACATATAAGTGATATCATATGGTATTTGTCTTTCTCTTTCTGACTGACTCCACTTAATATTATAATCTCTAGTTGCATGTTACTGCAAATATTATTTCATTCCTTTTTATGGTTGAGTACCATTCCATTGTATATATGTACCACATCTTTATCCATTCATATGTCGATGGACATTTATTGTTTCCATATCTTGGCTATTGTGAATAGTGCTGCTATGAACATAGGGGTGTATGTATCTTTTTGAGTTATGGTTTCATCTTGATATGTGCCCAGGAGTGGGATTGCTGGATCATATGGTAATTCTATTTTTACTTTTCTGAGAAACTGGCATACTGTTTTCCACAGTGGCTGCACCAACTTACATTCCCACCAATGGTGCAGGACAGTTCTCTTTTCTCTACACCTTCTCCAGCATTTGTTTTTGTAGACTTTTTAATGATGGCCATTTGACCATCATGAGGTAGTATCTCACTGTAGCTTTGATTTGCATTTCTCTAATCACTAGTGATATTGAGCATCTTTTCATGTTGGAGAAACGTCTCTTTAGGTCTTCTGCTCATTTTAAAATTGGGTTGTTTGCTTTTTTTGTTGTCGAGTTGTATGAGGTGTTTGTATATTTTCAAAATTAAGGCCCCATCAGTCACATCATTTGCAAATATCTTCTCCTATTCTGTAGGTTGTCTTTTTGT
Source organism: Antilocapra americana (assembly GCA_007570785.1). NCBI lineage: Eukaryota > Metazoa > Chordata > Mammalia > Artiodactyla > Antilocapridae > Antilocapra > Antilocapra americana. Next base: position 1,926,035 of record ML664653.1, on the reverse strand, counting down.
TTTGCTTATGGCTTCCTGAGCTTCCCTGGTGGCTCAGACGGTAAAGCGTCTGCCTGCAATGAGGGAGACCTGGATTCAATCCCCAGGTCAGGAAGATCCCCTGGATAAGGAAATGCCAACCCACTCCAGTATTCTTGCCTGGAAAATTCCATGGACTGAGGAGCCTGGTAGGCTATAGTCCATGGGGTCACAAAGAGTCCGACACAACTGAGTGACTTCACTCACTTGTTGCTGTGCAAAAGCTTGTAAGTTTGATTAGGTCTCACTGTTTACTTTCATTTTTATTTCCATTTCCTTGGGAGACTGAGCAAAGAAAACATTGGTGGAATTTATATCAGAATGTTTTACCTATGTTTTCTTCTAGGAGACAGGAAACAGCAAGGGGATTTCCTTTATGTGAGGAGGCACTGTTAGTTTTTGAGGCACAGGATCCAGACAGAACACAGAATGGTATACAAAAGTTGCAGCAGCTGTTCAGAATGCAATCTACAATGAGAAAAAAGAGCTACTACCCAGATACCACTGGATCGTTTTTTTCAAGAGGGTAGATAGAATTGAATCCAGCAAGGAACCAGTCCAATCAGTGTCAGTCATGAGTGAAATTGCAGCTTGCCCTCCATCTCCTGTTGCTGATGATCCTTCATCTCTACCATCTCCCACCTCCTCTTCCTCCTCCAGTCAGTAACTCTTCTTGCCTGTTCACTCGATGCCAGCCCCTGTATGCCAGCTGTTGTACCATACTATGGTACTTTTCAAGGTACTGTACTGTAAGGTCAAAAAATGTTCAATTTTTTGTGTTTGTTTTTATGTTTTATTTGGTGAAAAGTATTATAAACCTATAACAGTATAGCACTATAGAGCCAACTGTGTCAGTTGGGTGCCTAGTCTAACTTTGTTGGTCTTGATGAACAAATTGGACTTACTAATATGCTCTCAGAACAGAACTCATTCATATATTGGGGACTTACTGTACTAAAAAATGTTTCAAATCAATAATCTCAGTTTCCACCTAAAGAAACTAAAATAAAAGCAGCTAAAGAAACCTCAAGTAAACAGAAGGAAGGAAAATAATAAAGATGAGAGGGAAAATTGAGGACAAAAAAACAGAAATACAATAGGGAAAAAACAGTGAAATAAAAAATTGATTTTTTGAGAAGATCAAGAAAATTTGTAAACCTCTAGCCTGACTGATGGGGAGGCAAAAAGACAAATTCACTAATATCAGGAATGACTAAAAACTGCAGATTCCACAGATATTAAAAGGATAAATTACTTGAAAGCTACAAACTACCAAAGCTCACTCCAGAAGAAATATATATATTAAAGAAAATAATCTTGTAATTATAATATTCTATCAGGTATTTTAGGAAGAAATAATACTAGTTTTATACAAACTCAAGAAAACTGAGGAGAGAAAATACTTTCCCACTCATTCTCTGAGGCCAAATTACCCTGATGACAAAGCCAAACAAAACATTATCAGAAAATACAACTGTTGACCAATATCCCTCATGAACACAGATATAAAAATCTCAACAAAAAACTGGCAATATATAATCCACCAATATATAAAATAAAACAGCATGAACAAGTGGGCTTTATCCCAAGAATTTAAGATTAGTTTAACTTTTATTAATAAAAATCAATCAATGTAATTTACCATATTAGCAAACTAAAAAAGAAAAAAACATACAATCATCTCAATCAATGCAGAAAAATCACTTTATTAAATTCAACATATATTTCTGATTTTTTAAAATCTCAGCAAACCACCCATAGATTTAAAGAATTAATTAATTTAAAGATTAAAGAATTAATATTCAAAGGGAATCTATGAAAAACCTTCAGTTAACTAGAACTGGGAATAAGCAAGGATGTCTGCTCTGACCACTTCAACATTGTACTGGAGGTTCTAGCCAGTGCAAAAAAGCAAGGAAAAGAAATAAAAAGTACCCAGGTTGGGAAGGAAGCAGTTAAACTAACTTTATTGACAGGTGGTATAATTCTTTATGTAGAAAACCCTCAGGAATCTACAGAAAAGATATTAGAACTAATAAATGAGCTAAGTAAGCTTGCAGGACACAAGGTCAATATTCAATAATCAATTATAGTTCTATAAAATAGCAACAAACAGTTGGAAATTAGATTTTTTAAAGCACACAAGTTAAAATAGCCTCAAAAATATAAAAAACTTAGCAATATGAAGATCTGTTTATTGAAAACCATAAAATACTGCTGAGAGAAATTACAGAAGATCTAAATCAATGGAGAAATATGCTTTTCATGAGTTTTAACACTCAGTATCGTCAAGATGTCAATTCTCCACAAATTGAGCTAAAGATTCAAAGCAGTGTCAGTCAAAATTCCAACAGTTTTTTTTCCTCTTTTATCTATTTATGTATTTATTTTTATTTACATTTTCGTGTTGATTTTGCCATACATTGACATGAATCCTCCATGGGTATACATGTGTTCCCCTTCCAGAATCCCCCTCCCACCTCCCTCCCGATTCCATCCCTCTGGGTCATCCAGGTGCACCAGCCCTGAGCACCCTGCAGAGTTTTTTTAAATTGGCAAGCTAAAATTCATCGAGAAGTGAAAAGACCCAGAATAGCTGAAACAATTTTGAAAAAGAAAAGTTGGAAAATTTACACTAGCTGATTGAAAGACTTCACAAAACGCAAAAACTAAATCAAGATGACTCACAGACCTAAATGTAAATACTGGCTTCCTCAGTTTTTACGGCTCAGAGGTAAAGAATCTAAATGTAAAAACTGAAACTATAAGGCTCCTAGTAGAAAATATAGCAGAATACCTTTGAGACAAAAAAAACAAAAAACAAAAAACTAAACAAACATTATAAAAATGGATAAAATAGACATTATCAAAATTGAGACTTTGGCTCATCAAGACACCATTAATAAAATAAAAAGGCAAATCACAAACTGGGAAAACTATCTGTGATGTAAATATCTGACAAATGGCTTATAATCAGATTATACAAGGAGCCTTCCACAAATCAGTAACAAAAAAGGAACCCAATTTAAAATGAGCAAAAGATTTGCACACTTCATGAAAGATAAACGAATGATCAACATACACTTGAAAGGATATTCAACTTTTGAAAGAAAGAGAAAGTGTTAGTCGCTTAGTCGTATCGGACTCTTTGTGGCCCCATGGACTGCGGCCCGCCAGGCTCCTCTGTCCACGGAATTTCTCCAGGCAAGAATACTAGAGTGGGTTGCCATGCCCTCCTCCAGGGGGTCTTCCCAACCCAGGGATTGAGCCCAAGTCTCCCGCATTGCAGGCAGATTCTTTACCCTTTGAGCTACCCAGGAAGCCCCATTCAACTTTTAGTTCCCACAGAAATGCAAATTATATCCTCAAGGAGATACTATACATTGACTAGAATGGCTAACCTTCTGAAATCTAACAACACCAAATGTCTGTAAGGATGCAGAGCAGCTAGAGCTCTCATGTATTTCTGGAGGAAGTGTAAACTGGCACAACCACTTCAAAAAGATATCTAACAATTTCTTGTGAAGTTAAATGTATACCTCTCTTAGGATCCAGTTATGTTTATTCTCAGAAAAAGAAAAATAGGAAGCAAAACCCAGAAACAACGCAAATATCAGGACAACTGATAAATACATTGTATTCTACTCATATATTGAGATTATACTCAGCAATATAAAAAAAGAAGGAACTACTGATTTACCCATCAACACACAGAAATTTCAAAAACATTAGGGTTGGTGAGAGAAGTTGAACACAAAACAAGTACATTTTACATGTTTTCACTTCTATGTGGTTTGTGTATATGTGCTCAGTAGAGTCCTACTCTTTGTGACCCCATGGACTGTATCCTGTCAGGTTCCTCTGTCCATAGGATTTCCCAGGCAAGAATACTGAAGCAGGTTGCCGTTTCCCACTCCACGAGATCTTCCCGATCCAAGGATTAAATCCACATCACTTGTATCGCCTGCATTGGCAGGTGGATTCTTTATCACTAATGCTACCTGGGAACCTGTGAAGTTTAAGAATAGCAAAATTAATCTATGGGGATGGAAATCAGAAAAGTGGTTCCCAGGGTAATAGCAAGGGAGGAGGTGATAGAATGGAATGGACACAAGGGAACTTTCTAGGTCAATGGCAATACATTATGGATTGAGGTATAATGTACACATTTGTCAAAACTCACCAAACTGTACACTTAAGAGCTGTTCAGCTTACTGTATGCAACCATATCTCAAAAGAAAAAAAAGCAAGTTTAAAATACAGGCAAATAGTCTCTAAATATATGAAAAGTTGTTCAGCCTTAGTTATAAAAGAAATATAAATTAAAGGTATCCTAAGATTTTATTTTCACCAATCATATTGGCAAAACATCAAAATGTTCCATGGTATAGTCTGTAGGCAAGATTGCAGGAAAAACAGCCATGTCCATATACTGTTGCTGGGTAAGCACAACACAATATAACTATGAAGGGTATTACCAAGTACAACTATATATGCACTTACCTTTGGACCAGCAATCAAAACCTCTGGGACTCTATCCTGAAGATAAATACCTCCACAAATACAAAACAAATGCATAAGATCACTGAGACATTATTTGAAACAGGAAAAGACTGAATATTTCCTCAAATGTCCATCATTAGGAGATGGTACATGCAAAGAACAGTGAAGTACCATGAATTGATAATAATTCTTAGGATATATTCAGTGCAAAAAAAAAAGCCAAGGTATAGAGATATATATTATATATATATATATCAGATATAGAGAACAAACTAGTGGCTAGCAGTAGGGAGGGGGAGGGACAACATAGGGGTAGGGGATTTTTTGAAAAGTGTTATGGGTGGGACTTTGCTGGTGGTCTAGTGGTTAAGACCCGGCACTTCCATTCCAGGGGTGTGGGTCTGATCTCTGGTAGGGGAACTAAACCTAGTCAATCCTAAAGGAAATCAACCCTGAAAATATATTCATTGGAAGGACTGATGCTGAAGCTGAAGCTCCAATATTTTGGCTACCTGATGCACAGAGCTGACTCATTAGAAAAGACCCTGATGCTGGGAAAGATTGAAGGCAGGAGGAGAAGGGGACGGCAGAGGGTGAAATGGTTGGATGGCATCATCCATTCAATAGACATGAGTTGGAGCAAACTCCAGGAGATGCTAAAGGACAGGGAAGACTGGCGTGCTGCAGTCCATGGAGTTGCAAAGAGTTGGACACAACTGAATGGCTGAACAACAAGGGGGACTAAGATCCTACAGACTGCTAGATATGGTGCAAAAATGAATGAATAATTTTTCCTTAAAAAAGGGTTATGGGATTATGTGAAATCATGTGTGAAAACTTTTGAGAATTCTAAAGCACGATAGATTTTTAAAATCTTTCCTTCAATAAATTTTAATTGCTTAGTAGTATTCCTCTGTATGATTATTCTAAAACTTATTAATCAGCTGATGAACATTTGCTTCATTGTTGCTGTGTCAAATAAAGCTGCTACAAAAACCCACAACAGCAAAAAGCCAAGGTGCCAAATAGTGTATACAGCATGCTACATCTGGTGTAAAAAAAGTAGGGAATGATATACACGAATTTTGGAAAAAGAAACAGGAAATATGAGCTAGTAAATTGAAAATGGTTACTTATCAGTGATGCGTGAAGACAACTGAAAGGTGAAAGGGATGGGAACAAGACTTCCCAGAAAGCACCATTTAGCAAATTCTTGCATTTTAGACCCTGTAAATATTATATATTTTGAAATTAAAGTTAAATCAAAAGAAAGGGTGTGGGGAGCTATTAATAGATGGGGACTGAAGGAAGCCTAAAATGCAGGTTTCAGAGTGCTAGCATGACATGGACTTACTTCAGCGTTAACTAGCAAATTATCTAATGGTTCTTCAATGGGCTTTTATTCGTGAAATGTTTGTGTTGACATTATATGGAGGAGCAGATGGAGTTGGTCTTACATTCTATTTCATGAACTCTGTGCCCCATCTGATTCAGGAAAATTTATGACAGGATAATTTGTAGGCTGATCATTATTCTAAAACTATCCAGGTTTTGAATACAATCCACAGTTGTATTTTCAAATCTTTGTTACTTATTAGGTTTTCTTAACTGAAATTTTTGATGTATCAATAGCTCATATCATTTTGAACTTGTCCCTAATCCTCTCAAATGTTTTCAGTACTGTAATCCAGAAAATCTTGTTGATCATCGATTTGGATACTGATTTCCATTTATTAGACATAGAAGCCTTTCCATATACAGACATTTCAAAATTTGCATCTGAGTACATTTAATGAAAGATGACATTTAAATCACGTATATGAAGTTTTCTAAAGATAACATTCTCATCTAGCTTCACCCTGCCAAATATATTGCTCTATCACAAAGTGGAGAGCTAAAGTTAACACTTAGCTGCAATTAACTATGTGTGCATGCTAAGTCGCTTCAGTTGTGTCTCTTTGCAACCCTAAGGGCTGCAGCCCGCCAGGCTCCTCTGCCCATGGGATTCTCCAGGCAAGAATACTGGAGTGGGCTGCCATGCCCTCCTCCAGGGCACCTTCCTGACCCAGGGATCGGACCTGTGTCTCTTAGGTCCCCTGGCCTGGCAGGTGAGTTCTTTACCACTAGCGCCACCTGTGTATTTGCTTTCTCCTCTTTCCTCCCCGTACTCTCTAGTATCTCTGGGCATCTGTGGAAGTAGGTGTAACTCAGAGTATTGCTTTGTGTTAACCATACCTTTAATCTATTTGAAACCATCATACACTTACTTACACATGATTATAAATACTTTAAGAGTCCTTATGTTCATGAGGAAACTTTCTGTTGTTCATATTAAGACGTTCCAATTTTTAAAAATTGTTAAAAAATAGCAATAAAAAAAGACATGTTTAATCACTTGGCACGAAGATCATGGCATCCAGTTCCATCACTTCATGGCAAATAGATGAGCAAACAGTGGAAGCAGTGACATTTTATTTTTTTGGGCTCCCAAATCACTGTGACGGTGACTGCAGCCATGACACTAAACGATGCTTGCCCCTTGGAAGGAAAGCTATGCCCAACCTAGGCAGCGTATTAAAACACAGAAACGTCACTTTGCCGACAAAGGTCCGTATAGTCAAAGCTATGGTTTTTCCAGTAGTCGTGTGTGGATATGAGTGTTGGACTGTAAAGAAGGATGAGAGCTGAAGAGTTAATGCTTTCAAACTGTGGGGCTGGAGGAGACTCTCGAGAGTCCCTCGGACTGCAAGGAGATCAAATCAGTCAATTCTAAAGACCAACCCTGAATGTTCATTGGCAGGACTGATGCTGAAGCTGGAGCTCCAATACTTTGGCCACCTGATTTGAAGAGCCTACTCATTGGAAAAGACCCTGATGCTGGGAAAGACTGAGGGCAGAAGCAGGGGGGCGAAGGAGGATGAGATGGTTGGATGGCATCATTGAGTCAATGGACATGAGTTTGAGCAAACTCTGGGAGATGGTGAAGGACAAGTGTGGCATGCTTAAGTCCATGGGGTCACGAAGAGTTGGACATGACTTAGCAACTGAACAACACGTGGCACTGAATAGTTTTTAAACCCTCAGAGAACTGTGACTCCACATCTTTTTCAGGTTGGCATACTTAAAATTTTCATATTTTGAATATTTTAAATCAGATTCCCACCTTAAACTAGATTGGTAAGCAGGAGTCAGACCAAGAGTTTAAAAAATGTATATTCCTCTTTACATTGAGAAGATTACTTTATTTCTTGAAGTTTATTTGGTTTATTTCATTTCTTGATGTTAGTTTCTTGAGGCCATTATTTGGTTTTAGGATGGGTACAGCTTAGTAGACATCACTAAGACTTAACAGGAATTTCCCTTTCCTCTCTCATTTCCACTTTAATTCATTGTTTGCATTTCCACCCTGATAATTCAACATATTTTCCAACCATAATTGTGGACCCTTGTGCAACCTAAACCCATGCTTCCTTCCCATTCTACAGAGTGCAACAATCTAGGAGTATGATGTTAGAAGATCAGTACTACTTTCAACATGCTTCTTCTTAAGACCAACTTAACCACTATGGCATATATCCCAGCTTGCTCAGAATAGCCTCATTTGGGAATTGATACCCTATCCAATTATTAATAGCATTGTCCCCTTTTGATCTCAAAGGGGTTCTGGTTTGGACTATAAAAATGTCGGTCTAATTACAGGTTATACATTTTAAGATATTTTTCTTGTTAAATATTTGAAGTTTCTTTCAAACATGGCTATGGAGTAAACACTCAGCAATTCCTATTTCTTTGCAGTGAGAGGTAGAATAGCACTTGCTCTGGAGTCAGATCAACATAGTTGCAATCTTAACTTCAATCTTAACTTGTGGTTATAAGTTGTGCAAAGATGAGGATTAAGTGGATTTCTCACACAAACCTCGGGCAAGTTACATGATTTCTCTTTGCCTCATTTACTTATCTGTAAGATGGGGCTAAAACAGCAGTCCCTAACATTTTTGGCACCAGGGTTTCATGGAAGACAATTTTTTCACAGATGTGGGACAGGGGGTGGGTTCAGGTGGACATGAGTGATGGGGAGCTATGGAGAGTAGATGAAGATTTGCTCACTAGCTTGCCTGCAGCTCACATCCTGCCTGTACCACTCAGTTTGTAACAGGATACAGACCAGTAGCAGTCTGCGAACTGGGGGTTGGGGATCCCTGGGCTAAAACATAACTCAGAGGTCACTGTGAGGACTAAAAATAAAATACTGTGCTTATTTTATTTTTAGTAGGTATCTTTGCTGTTGTTGTTCAGTCACTAAGTTGTGCGCGACTCTGCAACCCCAAGGACTGCAGCATGCCAGGTTCCTCTGTCCTCCACTATCTCCCCAAGTTTACTCAAATTCATGTCCATTGACTTGGTGATGATAATTAATCATCTCTAGGTATCTTTAGGCCATATGAGTAAATACTATCCTCATTTTCCTGTTCAACTAAAAAGTATGTCTTCCTTTCAATACCAAAATACTATCAATACATGGGTTGCTTCACAGTGTGGTGGTGGTTGGTGCTTTAGTTGCTAAGTCATGTCCAACTCATTGCAACCCCATTGACTGCAGCCCACCAGGCTCCTCTGTCCATGGGATTTCCTAGGGAAGAATATTGGAATGGATTGTCATTTCCTACTCCAGGGGATCCTGACCCAGGGATCGAACCCAGGTATCCTGCATTGCAGGCAGATTCTTGACTGAACCACAAGAGATGCCACTTCATGGTATATATACAAAACTATTAATTACTATGTAAAGTACTCAAGACCATGATACAGTGTTTAAAATTGATTGCGTTATTTCACAATGACCAATGTATTTTGCAAAGACCAGTGACTCCATCATCCCTCAAATTCAATACCTTTTCCCATCCACTGTGATCCAGTTGTTGCTCCCCTGGCAAATGTCACCATCTTGTGCTAAACCCAAAGAAATCCACTTAATCCTCATCTTTGCAACAGGGTATGGTCATTTTGGGAAAAAATAAATAAATAAATAAATAAAAAAAAAGAAAAGAATATTTTTAGCTTGTCTAGTATCACCTTGGCTGTTTTCTTTTAGTTTTCTTCTCTGTTGCAATCTCCTCTCCTCTTATATGCTAGCGTTCCTAAGTGGGTATTTGATCTATCTCTCCTCACCATACAGTTCTTGTATGATTTCCTCTGGCATCACCTCGATGATGGACAGATAGATTCATGGCTCTGGTTCAAGCTTCTCCTCATTCTAACTACTTGGATGCACTACAGACAATTCAGCTCTTACTTCCTATTCTACTTAGAAGCACCACCACCCTGTTCCCCCACCCACAGGTAGACATCTAATCTATCCCGTGGACTTTGTCTTTCAAATCTGTGTTTGTTTCCAAACTCATAACATCCAAAGTTCAAGTCCAAATCAGTTCTTCCTTGAATTTCCATGCTTTAGAAATATCCCTTGGGCAGCCATGTGGAAGACAAGAGTATGCTAAAGCAGGCAAGAAGACTACTGCAAATTCAATGCTGTTTTTCCTTAATTCTGTGGATGCGTCCACAGTAACTACAAGGTGAAGTGTAAACATCTGTCATGGAACAGCAGGCTTCCTATCCCTCCAGTTGTCTTTAACATTATTCTAACCCCTTACTTCCCAAATCCTCTTGCTCTAGAAGGTGTGATGTAAATCCTGCTGAAATGGAAGCCCTAATACTACTCACCCTTCTTGTTATCTCTTCTAGGTTTTGCTTGGCATATTAATGTGAATCTCCCATGAGGCGCAGGTATGAAGAGAAAAAGGCTGGGATCACATCTTGCGCAGATTCACTTTTTAGGAGATGCTAAATATATTGACTAAATGAAAATACACATGATAATTTAAAGACGTTCTGAGAAACAGACACTTCATTTAAGGTAATTTTATAATATTACGTGATCTTTTACTTCATTTGACTGGTAATTTCAAAGTTCCAACTGTCAAATTACTACTTTGGAAAAGTGACTTGGATTTCAGTTCTAAATGCAGAAGCCAAAATGTCTTAATTGATTTAACTTAAATGAGTTAAACAAGTTGGAACTCCTATACTGACAGTGTAAGATTACTGTTTAGCTGGTGACAATGGGAATAAAATATGGTTTAATTCCCACTTTCTGGATCCACACATTTTTTTAATACATTGTATTACCTTCTTTCTCTAAACAATGTGTGTGTGTGTTAGTTAGGATGTTATTAAGGCACCCAGATAGAGTGTGGTTAGAGGGATTTATCTATACAAGCAGTAAAAAGAATTAAAAAAAAAACCACTCTATATTTTCTGAAACCTTAAAAATGTAAATTATAAAAGCTGTTAAATTGATGAAAATAAAGCAGTTTACATGAGATTTTGTTCATTTACTGTATACTTCAGGGTGATGTTGATAAATTTCATTTGTCTTCTATTCTCTTACCCATTCAAAGACTAAGTGAGCAAGTATTACTCTTGTCATTTAACTTTCAAATATGTACTTAGTTAAACACAGCTTACTTTTAAACGTCAGACAACTTATGTTAATCTTGGCAATAAACTATGTCTTATAAAATGATAGAAAATAAGACATGTTAGTAAGATAAAGTAGAAATGGTTAAGGAACATTTAAGCACAGCTTTAGCATTCTTATAATCTTTGCTTCTGGATAGCTGCCTTGCAAATTTTTTTTTAAAGTATAGCTGATTTACAATGCTGTGTTAATTTCTTTGACTTGCAATTTTTATTTGCAAAAATGTCTTGAATTCTTTTAAAAATATCAGTGGTTTAACATCTTAAGCAGCATTCAGACAATCACTCTTGCCTCTTCACTAAAATACATTTGCAATTATTTCCTTCTGAAATTGTTAAGAGATGACTGCTGCTAGATTTTCAAGTTCAATATTTACCAAATTATTAACTAATTGGATAAAATGTCTCCATGCTTTCAAGCCTTCAAATTGTTTCTAGGAGGACAACATACTCCAAAACTATCTGAAAAAGAGAACTTGTTAATCTAATTAGCATAGCATTTCACCAGATAGGATTATAAATTCTCTTTAGTTATATATAACTTCACTTAAGAGCATTCTCTATGCTTCTTCACTAAATATCCCTGGAAAAACCTTAGAAAGGGCAACATGATAAAATAAGAATATGTGTCAAATGCAAGGTACATTATCTATTGTTAATTAGAAGTGATTCTGTAAGGCTAATATAGCTTACTCTATTTTACTACTGCTACAGAACTGAAAGACTCCCTCCCCTGCCCATATGTCATGCAAGCAGGAAAGCATGAAATGTCAAAACTGCCTAACATTAAAAAATAAGTCTCTTAATTTATTTGCATTCTAAAATAGAGCCCTTCAGCTGAATCTTTTTTCCCATAGAAAACACTAATAAATAATGTACAGGATTTGTTAAGTCCATGTAACATGCCCTTTAAAACTTTAAGTTCAATCACTATTTGTTTTCTACTATTATACTATATTTTGGCAGCATCTGTTTATTGGTCTGTCATTGCAGAATTGCAACTTAACAATAAACCAGTCTGACATTTTAGGTCTTGAAGATACATACCATATATATTTCTTTAAAAATAATCATACTTTTGTAAGCAATACTTTACAGTAGACACCTCAAAAATCTACCATAGATGGGAAACTTAAAACGAGAAAAATTTAAGTTCTAAATCTTTATACATATATATCCAGATTTCTATATATATTATATATACATACACAAGTATATATAAAATATATATAATCAGATTTGAAAAATGAACAAAAACTGGGCACTGTACATAAAGTCTTTTTAAAACTCAAACAATAGAAAACTCTTTAAACATTAAACAATTTTAATAAAAGTTTCTGTACAATGCTAAGCAGTTTTATTTACACATAGAAAATGTAATAGGAGTAGTGTTTGAAATTACAGAACTCCTTAAAATTTCAATGGCAGGTAAATCTGGAAAAAATAACAGCATTCCATTCACAAATATTTTCAAGCAATAAATACGTATTTATAAATAGTGTAAATTTACATCAAGATTAGAAACAAAAATCACAAATCTGAAGTTTATTCCTTAGTCTATGTGCAATCCGTTATCTTTGTGACTTGGCTGTTAATTTTTTAAACATTTTATTTAGGAACCAGAAGTGTAATAACCGTCATGGTTTCAAAACAAGACAGAAAAACATAAAAGCAGTAAAAAAGTTCCTTACCTAACTTTTCACATTAAAAAAAAGTTGACCAAATAAAGACTTAAAATTTCTAACTACCTTACAAAGAAATGACCAGCTAGGCTAGTATTTTTTTCCAAGGAAAATTCTGAAGAGGGGAAAAGACAGATGAAAACCAATTCGTCAGCCCAGAAATAGCGAGATATAAAAGAGGTTGTCTTCAAGTCAGTAGTCTGTATGATGTTGCCAGTTTTGTCAGATATATACAAAACATGGAAATTATTATTTTGTTTCTGAAGAACAGCTGATCAGCTTTGTGAGAGTCCTGGAGTAGGAGCAAAGCTCTCCCCTGTCCAGTTGGTTGACACTCCGCACTTGGAAGGTTGCATAGACACAGTTTTCAGCCAGCAGCCTTACGAGATAGCTACAAAAACCAGTGGTGCAGAACTGGGTTACTTCCTGAATAGCAGAAAAGGTCTCATTTAATGTCCGTGGAACAATATCAAGATGAGGAGGATGGTAATGGAGGAGCCTGAAAATGAAAGTAAAGTATGTTACTTCAGTATATAAATTGTTAATAGTGTTTCCCAGCTCAAGGCTACAAACATGGTCTGTGTATAAAGGTAGGGGAATTAGCAATTCTCAATAAAGTTCAACTGCCTGCCACACTCTGTCCACTATAACCTCCATGATTGTCCCCCACCTGGCCAATTTTCTTAAGAGTCTGAGACCATTATTCTACTTAGTGTACCCTAATTTTGGTACTTCTTCACCAATTAGTCAAAAACTCTTAAAATGTTATTAGGTTGACCATTTTTTGAAACTGCTTAAAAATTAAAAGAAGGTTTGTAAAAATTAATATAACAAATCAATTACAACTTCTTGGTGACTTGCTTCAGAACCTAATTCAACTAGATAATAGATTATATTAACATATTCCAGTAATTTTCCTCTTCTTCAAGCAATCTTGAAGACTATTCAAGTGAAAATACCAGAAGCTAAACTTCAAAAATTCAGTTTCTGACCACATATGTAAGAGAAAAAGTATTGAAGGAATTCAACAATTCATAAATCATGTCTATTTCTTATTCATAAAACTACTGATGTGCTAGAGTAAAATGCTTTCCTCTAAGCATCTGCTGTTTAAAATTTAAAACTGTGTGCAATTTATAAAGGTACTTGAATTTCATAAGGTTATATAACATACCAGGAAGTTAAGCTCCATCGAATATTCCTATAAAGTTACTACTTCTGGCAAGGACAAGGTTTTAAATAAATACAATTAGCTCTAAAAGCAGAAGTTATTTAAAAGCATACATACTGACTCATTTCGTGGACACTAATAACCTATGTACTCAAACATCTTATCAACTGAGATCAAATGACACAAAGGATGTGACAGTGTTCTAAAAGCACACAAAAATTTTAAAATGTAGTTACTGTGACATTATTTAGGACTGGACTCACTCAGGAAGAAAAGTAAAAATAAAATATGTCAATTTCATAGAAATAAATACCTGGAAGTGGAGGAGGGGGAATATGAGTATTTCCTCATGAAATATCTAATGAGTCAAAGGAAAGTTTAAATATTTCATTACCTCCTATTCATCAGGTGGCAGAACAAATCCTGGTGCTTCCCTATCCAGCTAACTATGTACTCACATGTTGGTTTCACTTACTAATGTAAATTGGTCATAGACTTGCATCAGGTCCTCCATTTTGTACTGTTCTAGCACCACAAAATTTTCCAGGTTTCCACTTGTTTTTCTTGCACAATCTTGGCAATGCACTATGTAGGTCTTTCGAGAATTGCTCTCATTAGTGACAAAAAGCAGATTAAAAACCTCCACCTAGTTCATACAAGAGAAAAAGCGTTCAATAGATACAGTAATATTTATTTTACTGTATTATTTTATAGTTCTACTTTACAAGGAGTTGTGGACAGTGATTACTGATTAAGAGTGGGTACTAAGACAAACATAGCTCTGTTTAAGAATCTTCAATAGGCTGGGTTTATTTTGTACCAGACCCAAAGACACAGGTGGGATTGTATCTTTAGGGGAGTGACTCAGAGGAATGACATACTCATTAAAATCACTGGCAAAAAGCCTAATTCAAAAGTTTGATCAAGGTCAGCCTATTTATTTGTTTTAAATTCAAAATATCAGTATACAATCAGATGAAAGTGATCCTTACTTTCCTTCTACTTCTCAATGATAGCAGCCATTACAGAGCACTGTGTATGGATAGTTGTCTTTCCCAACAGACTTAGCTCCGTCCTCAAAGATGAAGACTATGTTTTACTCATTACTGAAACTCCAGAGCTTCTCAAATATAATATCCCTGGCTAATGTATTCAATGAAAGAAAATTCTTATGACTTCATGTCTTCTTTGAAGTTATGTTAATTCAAATCCCAGAGTTAACCATGTTTTTCATTACTATCAATGAGCAATAACAAATGATATAAGCTTCATAATCTGAGTTGGCAAATCTGTGAACATTCTTCAACTTATCCCTCACTTCTGCCATTTAATGAGTTGTCTTGTGAATTTCACCTCGAAATATCTTTTTAATTCCTCTCTAATATTCCCACTCCCAGGTTCTAGTTTGCAATAGCTTCTTATCTCCATCCTCTCCAGTCACTTTTCTCTCTGAAATACTTATCCAACTTGGGTACTTGCTCAGAAACTTTTGACGGCTTCAATGATCTCAGAGTTAAGTATCAAATTCCTTAAAATCATTCAAAATGCTCTGCAAACTTCCTACCAACCAAACTTACGAATGGAATTTACATAGTCTATGTTCTAGTCACACTGAACTATTTACCCTTTCTGAAGAAACCATTTCATTTCCCATGCTGTTCCTACAGCTCATAAAAACATTCATTCTATTTTCAATCTTTATCATGTTTTAGTTGCCTAAAATCATATTCATCCTTAAAGGATGGACTCAAATGTTAATACTTTGGTCAACTCATGCAAATACTAGAAGGGAAAACTCAGGTCATTTTCTCCCCTTAGTGTTTTCATAAGTCAGACCATCTTTGCATTCACCATAGTCTCATATACAATAGAACTGTTTATAATTTGTCTTCCCTAAGTAGGATGTAAGCTCCTTCAGAGCAGGTACCACATCTTTGTTTCTGCATCTCTTGCAAGCCTTGGCCACAGAAGATTGACCAACGTACTGTGAATTGTACCAGAGAAAACTGAACAATGATCTGCCTGAAACTCTACTGAACTATATCCAGTTTACTGGCATCTGTCTACACTTGGAGTGTTCCCAGTTTAAAATTTCAAGATTTAATTTGACAATTATCATCTGTTAAACACAGCTGTCCCTCAGTATCCATGAGGATTGGTTCCAGGACCCTCCATGGGTACCAAAACCTAAGGATGCCCAAGTCCCTTACAAAAAATGGCATACTAACTTAACCTATGCACATCCTCCTCTATATTTAAATCATCTCTAGATTACCTGTAATACCTAAAACAAAATAGATGTTGGTGTATGGCAAATTTTTTTTTTTTTATTGTTTTTGCCATACATTGTCATGATATCACCATGGGTTTACATATGCTTCCCCTCCGGAACCCCCCTCCCTCCTCCCTCCCCGCCCCGGGAAATCTCGCTGCACCAGCCCCAAGCAACAATCCTCGGCTGGCGACTGATTAGACATATGATAATTAACATGCTTCAATGCCCTTCTCCCATATCATCCCACCCTTACCCTCATCCACAAAGTCCACAAGTCTATTCTATACATCTGCGTTCCTTTTGCTGTCTTGCATGTTGGGTTCTCGTTACTGTCTTTCTAAATTCCATATATATGCGTTAATATACTGTATTGTTGTGGTGTATGGCAAATTTAAGTCATGCTCTTTGGAACTTTCTGGAATATCTCCCCAACCCCCAAATATTTTTAATCTGTAGTGGGTTGCATCCACAGATAGGAACCTGTGGATAGGGAGGGCCAACTGTTATCTATCAGATAAATAATTCTAGTAAATACTTTTAGAGTTAATTCAGTTAATTCACAGTTAGTGAAATGGCATTTCACCAGAATAAATTTTAATATAGTAGTTAAATAACATCATGAAACACAATGTCAATTTCAATAAAATGCATTACATAAAAGTACATTAAAAAAACAATTAAAGAGAAACCAAAACTGGAGAGCTAAGAGATTTATAAAACAACTGAATAAGAACAATTATTTACCTCACAAATGCTACAGTAATGTGCTGGTTCTTCTTTTGTTCGCCCATGCCATATAATCTCTTTTCCTGCTGCAATGAGAGCTTCCCTCAATGTCTGACACTGCTTCAGAGTTCTCAGAAGACAATACCTAGAGTGTGGGGGAAAGTTATTTGTGACCAGCAACTGAATATTGAATATTTACAGCATGAAAGATGTATCAACAGAATATCTGTAACTTCATTTTTATTTCATCAATTTCTCAGATATTCTCCAATTTAAAAAATAAGACTAACGCTTAGCAGGTCTGATAATGACAGTTACTAGATCATTTAAAGTTGAGAATTGGCATCTGAATATCAAAATATAATAACCTGACCCCTTGTTTAAATGTAAGTTGTTAATTTTGGCTCTTATTTGGGCAAGTCAATTAACCTCTTTGGGAGTCAATGTCTCATCCTTGAAATAGGGGTCTGAATCCCAGATGTGAATTCTAGATTTTAAGTAGGAAAGCACATTATTTCTATCAACACTACCTACACACTTATAAACAGCATCACTAATATGGTTGCTTCTGAAACTTTTGATATATAAGCAAAAAAGTATTTATGGATAATAGTCACCACACAATACGAAAACGTATCACTGCAGTGTTGAAGAAGACACTAAATTCCCTGATTTTGACTTGAATACCATGGAATCTTTCATTCACATTAACATAACTGAACTTTCCTTATAATTTACACATTTTCTAAACTCATGCTAATGATACAGTAAATTCTCACAATTTTTGATTTTCCTATAGTTTGCTATCATTACTTAGAGTTGTTTGCTAGGTTCTCTTACTCTCCTGTGAATCTTAGTGGCTTAGGTTCTTCATTTGAATAGAGAAGATAGACTAGATGTTCTGTATGGCACTTCTCAGCTCTAAAATTTGGAGACACCCTAGAGAAAAGGAAATGGGTTTAGCCACTGAATGCTATTTGAAAGTAAAGGTCTTATCTGTTTTATGTATAGTCTACTCAGTGCTTAGGACAGTGCCTAACATCTGGTAGATGCTCAATAAATACAGGACTATGGAACTACTAATAATTAAAGTATGATAAATTATAGCATTTTAAATTTCTCTTAATTTATATTTCCTTGCTATTTTATAAGTTACTAGGTTAAAGTACTATAACTTATCAGAACCCACATAAGTTAAAAGCCAGAGTAAAAAAAAAGATGATTAAAGATATATACAAAGTTTGATAACTTATTTAATAAACAAAAAGTAATATCAACTTTACAATTCTAAGGCAAATTCCTTAAGTGCACATTCTTGGGCATTTAACTTATTTAGAAACAAAATAATGCCATAATGCTTTAAGACTATGGTTGCAAGTCAAAGCTAAGGGGTGTGTGTGTGTTTGTGTGTAGCTATGCCAGGAAAGGAGCAAGTAAAAATTTAGAACGTGGCAAAAACAGAGAACATATAAACTCAGGCTTTGCTGCTCGTTCTTTAATAGTACCTGCTCCTCCGTTTTTCCCTCCCTGTGTCCCATACACTTCACTGATTTAACTGGACAAATTTTTCAAGCGGGGCTTCACAATAATATTTTCTTCTTCACAGGAAAATAACACCCAAAACTCGGCAGATACCTTTGGAGATTTACTGACTCCACTAGGCTCCCACGTGGGAAAATAAACAAAAATAATACAATAAAAATAAACAAGTAATTAAGAACCAGACAGGAAGCATATTAGATACCTGGCACATATTATACCATTTAAGGCTGGTGCAGGAGGTACTATTATCTCCACTCTACAAGTAAGGAAACTAGGGCACTAGGACCCAGAGAAGCTGATACTATAAAGCTATTTTTAAGTAGATGGATTGTTGCTGTTTAGTTGCTCAGTTGTGTCTGACTCTTTGAGATCCTGAGACTGTAGCCTGCCAGGCTCCTCTGTCCATGGGATTTCCCAGGCAAGAATACTGGAGTAGGTTGCTATTTCCTTCTCCAGGGGATCTTTGGCACCCAGGGATCAAACCTGTGTCTCCTGCATTTGGTGGGTGGATTCCTTATCACTGAGCCACCTGGGAAGCCCTAATGGGCTAGGGGTTTGTAAAAGCAAAAAATCTAAAGTTTCCCCTCACTATCTTACACTGTACTATAGTCTTTCTGGTCTCCTTTCACATGTTCTTACCCACGCTGCCCCCCCTTCTCTTTTGAAGATGAGGTTCTCAATCAGCACAGTTTTCCCTCCACAAACACAGAGCCCCAGTTCTGTGGAGTCTTCCTCCATTCTTTACTCAGCAAATGAACTTTCGGTTCCAATGCTACTACTTGGGCAGGTAGATTGCAGTTTATAATTTATAATAGTTTCATCTAGAAAAAAGGTTAATATACTACCCTTCTGCAAACAATAAAGGGTCAGAGCTAAGGCTGCTAAGAATAAATCCTAAGCCAACAGTATTTTGCTTCTGAAATTACAGCTCTAGAATTTTTATTTTGTGAGATACAGGAATCTAAGAAAACCAACAGCTCTATTAATCTGACTTGACAATGAATAACCAAACTGCGGTTTCCCCTTTGCCCTTATGTTTTTTCCTTAACAGTAAAATTTTTTGTTCCTTCCCATTTTCAAAAGGTAGTGGTTGGAATAGAAGAAGAATTGAGGGAGACAGAGGCTCTTCTGGAGTCCACAGCAATGAGCAGGTCCTCAAGAAGGAATCTGATTTAACTGAAGGGCAGGGGAAAATAAATAGAAAATAAAGAGATTTAAGGAAAAGATCCTAGGAAAGATACACATATAACAGTCAAAATTTGACTTAACTGTAATCTGTTCTGCTTTGAATAATCCCAGACTGATTTTATATGAAGACAATGTTTGAGTGTATTGAGGAGCTAAAAAGTAAGTCAAATAAAATCAAGGTTGCAGTTTCCTCATTTTAGTTTTGCAGAATTTTAGTAAGTTTACTGCATAGCAATTAAGAATTCAATTTGTTCAACCTATCTATGAAAAAGCAATAGATATGGTGAACAGATTTGTGACTGCTAAAGGGGGAGGGGGATGGGAATTGGAAAGGGATGGACTGGGAATTTGGAGTTAGCAGATGTAAACTATTACATATAGAATGGATAAATGACAAGGTCCTATGTATAACATAGGTAACTTTATTCAATATCTTGAGATAAATCATAATGGAAAAAGACTGCAAGGAAGAAAGTATATTATGTGTGTTTAACTGGGACTTCCCTGGAGATTCAGTGGTTAAGACTCCATGCTTCCAATGCAGGGGGCACGGGTCTGATTCCTGGTTGGGGAACTAAGATCTCACATGCTGAAAGGTATGGCTAACTACATATATAAAACTAAACCACTCTGCTATATAGCAGAAATTAACACAACACTGCAAATCAACTATTTTTCAATAAAAAATTCAATCTGTCAAAAAGCAAAATAATAAATCACTAGCAAAAAGTTTAAGAAGATAGAAGATGCTGTTTCAAATGCATCTTAGGGACGGGGTCAGAAATCTCACGATTTGACTTTGCAAGATCAGTCAGGATTAATCTGGTTTTAGGACTAATGTTTTTAGTTGCTTGGATAAAAGACTACACAAAAAGCAGGGGCTATTAAAGGCAGATATGGCTTGGAAGAAAATCACAAGAGGCTGACTGAGGGCTGGATGTATTTGAGGTTAGACAAGAACATAACCCAACCAAAAACCCATTTGGCAAAAATGAAACCTAACATGGGATGGAATTTTAGAAAATGACTTGCTGTAGGTGATAGAAATGAAAATATACTTGAAATATTACAATAAAAAAACTGAAGACAATGAGGACAAATGATCATACACAGTACATTCATAAATCAATACATTAGGCAAAAGATAGATTTAGTATGTCATAGATGCTAAAAGGAGAGGGATGTATAACTCATGAAAGTTTTTACAAAGAAGTTGCCAATTAAAAAAAAAAAGAAGTTGCCGATTTAGATGAGACAGGAAGGAGAAGTGGGAGGAAGGCACCTTTCAGGCAAAAGGAATTCCATGAGCAAAGGTAGTGTGGGGATATTTAGGGACTAAACAACTGTTCTTATGGCTTTAATCTCAGGATGAGGTTTTTCTGGACTAGGAGAATAAAGAAGTGAAGCCAGAGTGATTTTAGATTATGCTAAAGTTAAGAAAACTCTGGGATTACTCTGACATTTTGGGGGTAACCTAAGGTTTTCAAAGTAAGTTCCAAAATATTGGTGTTGAGATAAGAAGCATGGTTTAACTTGGTATGGCACTTCTAAGAAGTACCTTGCCTTGCCCAATCTGTTTTACTGAAAGAGCCAGGTAGGCAAAGTGAGCCAACAGGTAAGCCCTCAAAACTTGCCACGTGTCACTCCAGAGGTAGATTCACCTAGACAGTAGTGAGTGTCTGAATGTCAGTAGGACATCTAACAGTTTCATTTAAACCAACCACATGGCTGAAAATCAAGGTCTCAGTCAATGAAGAAATGAGTATCTTAGGAATTTTAAACTCTCAGAAAAAACAAGCATGAAAGCAAATATGTGTTAACCATGAGAATGGAGAGCTTCTGGATTTTTTAGATTTTGTTTGCTCAGTGTTATGACAAAACACTGTATGGTTAAATATAACCCCCCAAGGACAACAGCACTAGAATCTATGCTACGTGGCGATACCACTTACTCAGTTTTTATGCCAATAGGCTATGACTGTAGAGTTGTAGAACACTTCATATATCCACTGAAACATGGGAATCAAAGGAAAAAGGTAAGTTTTCTTTAATTTATACTCAAAAACTCAGTGCTAGTGATAAAGTATATATTATATAGATAATAGGGTAGATAGGATTATAATCTATAATATGTGTGAAAAACAAGGGGAAAAAATATTATTAGTTCTAAAAGAGTTCAAATCTAGGCTCAGTTCAGTTGTTCAGTTGTGTCCGACTCTTTGCGACCCCATGAACCGCAGCATGCCAGGCCTTCCTGTCCATCACCAACTCCCGAACTCTAACCAAACCCATGTTCATAGAGTCGGTGATGCCATCCAGCCATCTTATCCTCTGTCGTCCCCTTCTCCTCCTGCCCTCAATCCTTCCCAGCATTAGGGTCTTTTCCAATGAG
Source organism: Antilocapra americana (assembly GCA_007570785.1). Taxonomy (NCBI): domain Eukaryota; kingdom Metazoa; phylum Chordata; class Mammalia; order Artiodactyla; family Antilocapridae; genus Antilocapra; species Antilocapra americana. The sequence continues at coordinate 1,904,001 of ML664653.1, read as the reverse complement.
TCAACTCTTCGCATGAGGTGGCTAAAGTATTGGAGTTTCAGCTTCAACATTAGTCCTTCCAATGAACACCCAGGACTGATCTCCTTTAGGATGGACTGGTTGGCTCTCCTTGCAGTCCAAGGGACTCTCAACAGCCTTCTCCAACACCACAGTTCAAAAGCATCAATTGTTCGGCGCTCAGCTTTCTTTATAGACCAACTCTCACATCCATACATGACTACTGGAAAAACCATAGCCTTGACTAGACGGACCTTTGTTGGCAAAGTAATGTCTCTGCTTTTCAATATGATATCTAGGTTGGTCATAACTTTCCTTCCAAGGAGCAGACAGCTTTTAATTTCATGGCTGCAGTCACCATCTGCAGTGATTTTGGAGCCCAAAAAAATAAAGTCTGTCACTGTTTCCACTGTCTCCCCATCTATTTCCCATGAAGTGATGGGGCTGGGTGCCATGATCTTAGTTTTCTGAATGTTGAGCCTTAAGCCAACTTCTTCACTCTCCTCTTTCACTTTCATCAAGAGGCTCTTTAGTTCTTCTTCACTTTCTGCCATAAGGGTGGTTGTCATCTGCATATCTGAGGTTACTGATATTTCTCCTGGCAATCTTGATTCCAGCTTGTGTTTCTTTCAGCCCAATGTTTCTCATGATGTACTCTGCATACAAGTTAAATAAGCAGGGTGACAATAAACAGCCTTGATGTACTCCTTTTCCTATTTGAAGCCAGCCCATTGTTTCACGTCCAGTTCTGCTGCTTCCTGACCTGCATACAGGTTTCTCAGAAGACAGGTCAGGTGGTCCGGTATTCCCATCTCTTTCAGATAATTTTCCACAGTTTATTGTGATTCACACAGTCAAAGGCTTTGGCACAGTCAATAAAGCAGAAATAGATGTTTTTCTGGAACTCTTGCTTTTTCAATGATCCAGTGGATGTTGGCAATTTTATCTCTGGTTCCTCTGCCTTTTCTAAAACCAGCTTGAACATCGGGAAGTTCCCAGTTCACGTATTCCTGAAGCCTGGCTTGGAGAATTTTGGGCATTACTTTACCAGTGTATGAGATGAGTACATTGTGTGGTAGTTTGAGCATTCTTTGGCATTGCCTTTCTTTGGAATAGGAATGAAAACTGACCTTTTCCAGTCCTGTGGCGACTGGTGAGTTTTCCAAATTTGCTGGCATACTGAATGCAGCACTTTCACAGCATCATCTTTCAGGATTTGAAATAGGTCAACTGGAATTCCATCACCTCCACTAGCTTTGTTTGTAGTGATGCTTTCTAAGGCCCACTTGACTTCACATTCCAGGATGTCTGGCTCTAGGTGAGTGATCACACCATTGTGATTATCTGGGTCATGAGGATCTTTTTTGTACAGAGTGTCCCTAACTTGTCTGAATCATAGGATTCATCTAGATCACTATGAAAGAGATTCCCAGGATTCTTCACACAGAGCTTTGAATTTACTTATTAGGAACAGAGACTAGAAATCAATTTTAATAAGGATCTCAAGTGATTCTTACCATTAGGCAAGTAAGAACCAGTTGAACCTCTTATTTCATTAGAAACAATGTCTAGAATCTGTAACAATATTTTCCAGAACATCATCATTTTTTTAATGATCAGAGCCATGAGAGATCACATAGACAAAGCCACAGAAAAAGCTCCTATGAAAGAGCAGATTCTGGAGCTAGACTGCCTAGATTCATACCCCAGCTCTACATATAAGCCTCACTTTCCTCAAATGTAAAGAGGGCACATCTAACTATGTACTGTTTTGAGCACATATGTTATATACACGCTTAGATTAGTGCCTAGAAGTTAGTGATCAATATTTGAACTTAAGTGAAAGTTTTCAATTGTGTTAAAATAATTATTTAATGACTATTTTTTAATTTGAAAAATTGTGCAATGAATGCCAACTGAAAGTATAATAGTTATACCTAAAAGAACAAAAAATAGATCATTTAAAAGGTGTGTATCTAAATACATTTTATATATCCTAATATATATGTCCCTAATATATTTTATAGGATAATAAGATATATTAACATGGAAGGACAGTCATAGTTCAGTGAACTGAAGGAAGAGATCAGTAGCTTTGCATTTATTGTCTTCCTTAATTCATTTCTTTGCATGGGCACTGGTCTACTTTAAGGATAGCTAATGGTTCAGAAAACTCAACAGCTAACACCTTAGCAGGGATTACCTATCAGCCAGCTAAGAAGATACAGAGTCAGCTAAGAGATACAAATGTGTATATCAGACTCCTTTTCTAAAAAATAGAACCATATATCCATCTGGTGCTTACATTAAAAAGATTCCTACTCAAACATCATAAAAGGAATTAGAGTTCTACCTGCCTAGAGCCAGCCAAGCTGGTAATCATCACTTTCCATATCTAACCCATTTATTCTTTTCTTCCTTTACTCTCAGATTCATCAACAAGAATAAATATCTCACTGCATGGCCCAAGCCAAAACCCCAGCAATCCGGATTCTCCTTTTATCTCCACTCAGTTAATCAATACATCTATTTTACCTTCTACCCTTTGTCTTCCTTCTTATCTGAAATATAACAAATACCTTCTAATATGCCTCTAAACCTTGTGCCCTCCACTGAGTACTTATCTTGCTGGCAAGTGATCTAACATGCAAATTTGATTATTAAAAAGATTAAAAATTCTAAAGGCTTTTCATTAGCAGCTGCTGTCAAGTCTACTTGAAATGTTTAGCAACAAAATTTTAAATCTATACTCTTTAGCTCATATAAATGATCCAGTAGGACTTAATCCTGAGAGACATTTCAAAGTTTAGTCTAAAGAAGGAGAAACTAAGCTTGCCTGCAGTATATGGGTTATGTGGAAAAAAGTTTTATGTTCATTAAAACGGTGGAGGAAATGAAAAGAGAAGTTAATGCACTAAGCTTCCACGAAAATGTTCCTAAGGAGTTAGGATATGAACTTTTCAAGTCAAGTTCATTGCAGTATGAAATGAAAGAAGTAATCAAGATAATGATTATTCCTCTGACTCATGCCAATGTAGGAGACATCTGGAAGAATGTGGAGTATGAAGACGACTGTATTTTAGAAACATAGCAAGGGTGTAGAAATTTTGAGATTTACTAAATGACTTACTCAGATGAACGACTTTATGAAATTGCAAGGCTCCAAAAGACTCAACTTGAATTTAAAAGTACAAAGACAAAAACAAGAATTGTATTGACTTTTAAAAGTAACTACAGGTAATTCATGCTCAAAATGGTGACAAAGGATTAGTAGGAGACAACAGGAGAGAACATTATGTGTCCCATTATTAATCACTCGGTGCAAATACAGTTCATAATTTTTTATAATTGAACAAATTTTTCATAAACTCACTTGTGTTGAAACTTGAAAGACCTGGGGCTTTTTAGAGTTTTTACTTAGCTCATCATTAGTGACTATTTATGTTTTACTACAGAAATATTAATGTATTTGATTCCAGCATACTGCCATAAACTGGTGGGAGGGTAAAATAAATGCACTGTATTATCTTTCTAAATCCAAAGAATTCAGAATATCAAAATGTATTTGGTCTAAGGGGTTTGGGATGAAGGACTATGGAGCTGTAGTTCTACTTCTATGAAGCCTTTTCTAAAATGCTCCCCTCTCTAAGAAGTGCCTTCCTCTGTGCTCTCCCATGGTTTTTGTCTCAAAACAGTATCTCCATCATTAAACCAAAGATCATGTATTTTTTAACATTTTCACTATTCCCCCCATTTATTTTAAGCAGTCTGAGAAGTGATCAGATCCTTCTGTCACCTAGCACAATACCCGAATTCCAACTCAGTTTATAGATTAAACAAATAAAAGAATGGAAAGAACTGGGTAGAGCTGAGTGAGTGAGTATATATGAAGGCACAGGTAAATTTTGCTTAGATTCTTTATGGTTAGGCAGACTTACTACTTAACCATGAAAACCTAAAAATCACACATTGTAAGTTCACAGTATTTAAGAATTAAAAGCAATAACGCAAGGAGAAAGTTAAGAAAGAACATCTTTGTAAATCTTACTCCATTCACTTCTTACATCTAGCAGATATTTTTTCTTTGAAAACAGCCTACAATTCGTATCATCAAATGTACAATGAATCAATACTTTATTGAAAGATAATTCAAAGGAGGAGAAAGGTGGGTGTAAAAATTGCAGTTCATAGTAAAGATGGCTTAAGATACCAAGTGAAATGGTAAAAGTAAGTAGAAAATTCAAGCACACATCTAAATAAAACGGAGAAATGGCTGATAAAGTAAGTGGGGGTCAGATATAAGGTATAAATGGGGATTTGATAGAAAGTTTGTATCTGCGCCTTTGTATGTTTAGAATAGCTTGTTGTTGCTGGTGGCCTCAGCAAGAGAAGTGACAGGAGCATATTGAGGTAGAAAGTCAAAATACTGTGGATGGTGGAGTGAACAGGAAGGAGATGAAGAAAATGACTCAAAGTAGAAGGAAGGAATTATAAGGGAGAATCATTTCTTTAAAATTGGTATAGCACATGAGCCAGTGCAAGTACTACTTTGTTTTCTGGCAGAATACTAGATTTGAGGAGCAAAGCAATGATGTGGATACACTTTTACAGTGAAACTGAGCTTATGGGAAAAGACTCACTCTCTATTTCTGTAACAATACATTCTCTGTGTTCTCTTCCAACCTTTACTTAATTCTCCTATTTGCTTTTCTTAAACAGAAGTATTTCCCCAAGTTCTGTCCTCAACTCCATCCCTCCCCTTCCTCTCAAGGCCATCTCAAACCACTAGTTAGAAGACCCCCTAGTCAGTCAGCTCTGACTTTGCTCTCTGGAATCCTGCATTTCCTACGGCTTCTGAAAAACTATAGCTTCTGATAAAGCAGCTTCGATACAACTATTTCACTGGCTCATCAAACCTGTTACTGTTTCGAAATGAAGCTCCATGTCACAGATACATGCAAGTAGCTTTTACATAAGACAGATATGGGCTTAAATCTTGCCTCTAATCAAACAAGTGACCATGGGATGAGGAGAGGCACACCTGAAATACAGCCTGGGAATCATTTTGCTCAGTGCCTGGCTAAGGATCAAGCTCAGTTTACTAACATTACTACTTAACCATTTAGAACCCAGAATTGTATCTTATCATCCAGAAGCTAATTCCAATTAAGTACCAGAAATATCTTTATGAAACTCAAATTAGATCTTATTAAAAACTTACTCATAGCTCTCCAACAGAAAAAACTTAAGTCTGGCACACAATACATGATTTACCACTAAGAACTTTCTACTCGTCATCACACACATTGTGCTCAAGCCAGAATGTACCATTAACTGTTTTCAGCACACATACACATACACACACAGTAGAGTTGTATCATACAATTTATACATTTCGGAGAATTCCTTGGTGGTCCAGTGGTTAGGACTCCAAGCTCTCACTACAATATATATATTTCAACTTGTGCAAATACACAGTAGGGAAGTCAGGAGGGAGGGCAAAGGAGGTAGGTGTTAGGGAGAAAATGAGAGCAGGAGGAAGTGAAGATGTCTAAAGTGAGTATGAATTTACCACCTCTAGGCAGTTGGATTTCCCCTAAGCGTCTCACAATGTAAGCAGCTTATCATGCTGAGTAAGATTTCAGAGTTACTGTACAGGGCCTCTCCAAGAAAGTCAAATATTTTGCCTGGTGCTCTACTGAAGAAAAGAGATTTATTCCCTCACTGAGGAAAACAAGACTGTGTTGGACCAAAGGAGACATGTTACTATTTTATAGATGAAGTGAAGAACCTTTCTAACGGTCCAAGAGTTTGGTCTTAAACTGGCTTTAGATTCTATACTTCTATCTTCTCCCTGCCTCCAGATCTTTACCCTTCACACAAAATATCTGCTTCCCAGAATACACAGATTGCTCTGACTCTGTGGGGATGCAAAGTACTGAGTGGATCTGGTTGTGTTTTTTTTCAATCTGTTCATTTTATGCATTAACTTTTACTTCAAGACAGGAACTATGCCGTGTGTGTGTGTGTGTGTGC
>ML664653.1:1871081-1892968 GCA_007570785.1 Antilocapra americana | reverse complement strand
ATGCCCATTTTCAACTTGCTATTATCTTGGGTGACTTTACATAAGTTTTTCTCCAGAAAGTAATCTCAAACTTACTCTTCAGCAAAAAAGAACAATCTGAGACATAATAGGATAATCTCACTACCAATCACATTTATAGAGAATGGTACGTAAGATCCAGCATTTTAAAGGATTTGTACATTATTTGCTATGGTTTGGTTTTTGTTACCTTTTGTTCTCCCCCTATCACTTCTGTCTAGGACTAGATAAACTAGTGTAAATGATAAAGGAATAAAATAATACACAGCTACACAATTTTTGTCTGAATAACATTTTAGATTTGGGTTTGAAATCACTTTAAGAAGCTAGGGTTCTTTTCAAAAGACAATATTTTGAAAACAACACATGCTGGCCAAATTAACACAGCTGTAGGAGAAATACTTTAAGGTAAGTACTATTTTAACAAAGATGAAGACAAACTAATTTTATTAGTGAGTATAAAGTGGTGTATTTAAAAATGAATTTTTGAGATTGATTCCTTAAAGATACCAGTCAAACAAACACGTTTGGGAAATACAATACATTACAATCCTTTTTCCCCACTCAAAAAATGTACCAACCCTTATTGCCTCTAAAATGTTTTACCAAAAATTAAAAAAATAAAGGACCTGTTGAACTTTATGCAAAGTGAAAGCAGCTCAGTCGTGTCCGACTCTTTGTGACCCTATGGACCCATTGAATTCTCTAGCCCAGAATACTGGAGTGGGTAGCCTTTCCCTTCCCCAGGGCATCTCTCCAACCCAAGAATCATACGAACCCAGGTCTCCTGCACTGCAGGCGGATACTTTACCAGCTAAGCCTCAAGGGAAGCCCGTTGAACTTTCTATAATCCATCATTCCCATATTTCTTTGGCCAGAGTTCCCCACCTTTTGGGGTTAGAAGTAGTAGTGGTAGAAAACACTCTGGGGAAACACTGCTATATAGCACTGTTTGAAAATATTACTCCTAAAAAAATTTATAAAGTAGCTAGGATAGAAACTGTGATAATAAATGAGACGCCTACTGGGATATATGTATTCATGTAACTTGTATGACGTGTTTAAAGCAGATAAGGAAAGGGACAATTATAGGTGGATGATTTAATTAAAAATTTTAAAAATTAACATTTAAGCTATATGCCTATATGAAATGCTAATTTTCTGTACCAGGAAATATTTTCTGATGCCATTCCCTCCCTCTGATACTAAGTGCAATCTTTCACTATTAAAACTAAAGTTTCTCCTAGGCATTGAGTGGTTTAGCACAGGTTTGTCAATCTACTGGTTTAGAATTATTTGTGCCTTTGTTCCTCTTTGTACCACAATGTACTGACTATTTCAAAGGGAAAAATACTTTTAACATGTGGATTCTCTTATATTATGTTTTGTTAAACATCTGGACCATTTTGTTTTGATGTCAACATAATTCTATGGGGCAGGATAAAATACTGAAGAGTTAACACTCCCCAAAAAGAGAGGGACTACAGCAGTTTTAGAAAGCACTTACTTAATCATTTCAAAAAGCTTTGGATCTGAGACCTTGATATTTCGTGCCATATTCCAGGAAAGATGAACCATGGGTACTATTGACTTCACACTTTGCAATTTGTTCCATTCGTACCGTTCCACTGCCAATTTATACTGGCAGGCTAGGAAAAAAAAAACAGATATAAAGCAACCCCAAGTACCAAAGATATGAAGATAACCATTATCATTTTCTTAGAGGATACCATCAACACCAATTCTAAAAATCTCAAAATATTACAAAAGTATCTTTAAAGTTAAAAAAATAATAATTATGATAATAATAGTAGTGATCATGTAAAGAGTGCTTACTATAACTTGGTGCCACACACTGTGCTTAAGTATTTCATGATATTTACCATTTAATCTTTGCTGTTATCTTATTAATTTTATCATTTCCATTATACAGATAAAGAAATTGAGGCCCAGAGAGGTTCTGTAACTTGCCCAAAGTTGTAAAAGCCAGGTTCTGGTCCTAATCCAGGTCTTCTGGCTTGGGAGGCCACAATCTTAATACTGCCTAAAGGCAGGCATAATTCAAACAGATTTTAACATAATAGGGCTCAATATATATGACATATCAGATAATGAAAGATTTCAAAGAATGCATAACCACTGTACTTTGCTTTCTCCCATAAAGGGTTTCCTTTATAAAACAAAATCAAGCACTCTAAAAAATTATTGAAAGTATCTCTTTCTTGTATAGAAACAAATTTTTTTTTTAAAATCATTTGGTGAGATCTCAAGTCTTGGATTTCTATTTGTTAACTTACTGTCTTATACTACAAGTTAAATTTTTACTCAAGGAGACATTTTTTCTCTGATTTCTAGTGAGCTACATTCCAAGAAAAAAAGAATAAACTCATCAGATACAATCCTTTATAAACTAAAGTGTTTTTCTTAAAGTCATAGTCTTTAAAATACCTGTAAGTGGACCAACATTCCAAGCAATGTTGTTGCACCAGCCAATAGCCTGAACCCAATGCACAGTGCCTGCATTTATCCAGACCAAATCTCCAGGTCGCTGAATAAACCTATACACCGGAACATTTGCTTCATAAAGATCTTCAAGGTTCGGCCACCAAGAACCCATTAGGAAATTCAAATTATTTCTGAAATAAGAAAAAATATTACAAATGGATCAAATACATTAATAAGCCCCTTACATGACTGAAAGACAATGTCAGAAGTTTTAAATAACATGGTTATTCATTACACTGAAACTTACAGCTTACCCAATGAGAAACTGTAGTATATAAAATGAATGAAATTAATTACAGTTAAGTAGTAGATGACTTATCTAAGTATCAGTATTACTACCTTCAGTTGATTTTTCAAAGATCCAAATGAAATCAAAAGCTATTTTAAGTAACACTTACATACATTAACCTTTAATTTCATTTCACTAAAGTCTATTTTGATTAAACCCTTTTCCTTGGTGCACCTAGAAATTTCTAAAAGATAAACGGAAGGTGAGGTTGGCATCAAGCTATTTAAATCCATAAATAGGATCTCTATGGTAGAAACAAGTTCATTTTCTGAGGAAAAGTAGAACATAAAGCAGGAATGTTCTCTGTTCTCTATTGCTGGTTTGAATCCCAAGCAGGAAAGAGGTATAGCATATCAATCTCTGTACAGTTTTGATGACTGATTGACTAAAACTATGCAGTTAAAAAATGAACACTCATACACATGCACAAATATTGAAACAATCACCACCACCACTATACTTTAGAAACAACACATTACTAAGCTTTTCCTTTAAAATCTGGCTTTTAATTCTATTTCATCATGATATGAAATAGTTTTACAACTACAGTTTAGAAAAACTTGTCCATGAAGCGGAACATGGTTACAAACAAATCCTAGCCCTACCTATCCCATGTGTTGTTGTTTTAAAATTGGAGAAAACTTTCTATCCAAAAGCAAGCAAGCAATCAACGCCATCTAATAATCACTAGCTATATTTACATTTCTTACTAAACCAAGTTATTTACAGCAAAGATCTTTTAACCTCAAATTTGCAAATTGTAAATCAGTATGTATAATAGGTGCATAATTAATTTTCAAAGTCTCTCATGTATAAATGTTTTAGGTGGTTTTCCCTCTCTTTATCCTATTGGACTGGAGATGTAATAACACCAAATGTATGTATAATTTATATTTTTAGCTATAATAATTTTCCAATTTTGTTACAAATGAAAAAAAAAAAGGATCTTAGGTAATGGAGTATTTTTTAAACAAAATAAGATTAATAATTAAATTTAAATTAATGAAAACAATTTCCAAGTACCCTTAAATAGAAGATAATTAAACAAAAGAGTTTCTAGGAACTTAAGGAAAGGAACATTTCCACTATGTGAATTCTTTCAATTCTAGGTGACAAAATCTGACGCTATTGTTTAAATCTTATAAAACTGCTTTATAAGAAAAGTTGCCAATGTAGTTTTAAAAAGAATTTGTATCATGATGATATAGCAAAGAATAACACATTCAAGTTTAAATTTGTGACAACCTCTAAGGGTGCTCAATTATAGAATTCCCTCCATTTCTAAAGCCATGTATCTAAGAACAATGTTTCTTTCACATAAACAAGTATTCACACAACTGCTTAATTAACTCAGTAAACAACTCAACTTTCTACCCATTAAATTCAAGATGATCACTACTGCGAAGTGGTTTTAAGGTATCTTTCTTAAGATACTCCCAATAACACAAAATAATAGATTTATAATCAAATCATTTTATAAATGAATTTCCTGCTGAATGGTAAGTGAAAACGGCTATATGCATTAGGATATCCAGCTTAGTAATAAGTTGCCCTTTAGAATAACTTTTAAAATAATTATGTTTAATAAAATTCAGTTTGGAAACTTACTTTTCACAGAAGTCATTCAGAACACCCCAGTAACCTTCCGGAACAACAAACCATTCACAGTCACCTGGACCAATATTAATGTTAACTGAACAGAAATTGTTATTTTCTTGATGACCTGAAATGTGAAAAGAAAAAAATAATGAGCATACAATAAACTCTGTAGAAAAATGTGTCTTTCGAAATGAAACCTTAGAAATGTTCAACAGAAAATGCTCCAGTGTTATTCAGTTGTTTATCAGTATATGTAAAGTCTTAGAGTTGAGTTTGCTTAACTCCTAACTTTTTCAGTAGGAGCTCTGTGGAAGACAACCTAAATCATGGTTAAAAGCTTAGGTTGTGAAGTCAGGTTCCTTGGCTTAATTATTATGTGACACTGGGCAAGTTTCTAAACCTTTCTGATTCAGTTTCCTATAAGATTTGGTGATAATGATTCCAATAAGTCGATGGGTTGTTCTAAGGAACAATGAAATAAGGACTGCTTTGAATACTGCCTAATACACGGTAAGCAATAAATATTAGCTATCATTGATATTACCACTTCTTCCTTGTGAACTAATTCCCATTTCTCACAAGTAGCATTAGGACATCAGTAGAGAGGCAAGAAGTCTGATTTTCAAACTGTATGTAGTGGCAGGAATGGTGTCAACAAAAATGGCCAAGCAGGGAACTTAAGGAACTCGCCAGAAACACCAAACAATAAAAATAACAAAAACACCTGGTGAAAACTGTCAGAAGCAACCTCATCAGAAATTTGGACAATACAGTCAAAGGGTTACAGAAATGAACAACTGACCAAAAGAAAGGTGACTTAAACACAGTAGGATATCTGTATGTCACTCACTATATCTCCATTTCTACCACTGTTGTGACAGTGAACTTAAAAAACAGTAGTGTGAATTTCTAGTGTGAGTGTCCCTGGTTCTGGAGGGAGAAGAGTAGACCTTGTTCCCAAAGAATTCTGTTCTTCTGTTTTGTCTACCTTGCATTTTCCCCGAAAGGCTGACAGAAAAGGGACTTTTTGTTCTTTCACCTACCTCAGAGCTCTATCAGCACAAGTATTTTGATGCAGGAGGACCTCCCAAAACATTGCAAAACTAAAGAACAAGCTGGTGCCACCAAGGGCCAAAAGCAAAACAAACAAACAAAAGAACCACCTGGAGCAAACAACAGACATCCCAAAGGCTTGGACGGAAAAGCTGGGGAGTGAGATTTCACAGGAATAAAAGCTTTGAAAAGTTCCTCTGGATACTGTAGAATTTAGAAGCCACATGCATGTCCAGGGCAAGAGGCATTTAAAGAATCTGTCATATCACTGCTGAGTTAATTAATGGAAAAGACACTTCAGTGCCCATATATGACAAGGAATATAGTCTTTGTAAAAACAGTGTGACTACTACATATAAAAGGGATTCCCATGTGGCTCAGAGGGTAAGGAGTCTGTCTGCAATATGGGAGACCTGAGTTTGATCCCTGGGTCAGGAAGATTCCCTGGAGAATACTGCAACCCACTCCAGTACTCTTGCCTGGAAAATCCCTTACACAGAGGAGCTCGGTGGGCTATAGTCCAGAGTCAGACACAACTGGGTGACTTCACTCTCACTACATATAAAAATAGGTAACTAATGAGTACCTACTGTATAGCACAGGGAACTCTACTCAATACTCTGTAATGGCCTAAATGGGAAAAAAAAAACCTGAAAAAGAACAGATATATGAATAACAGAAAAAAAAAAAAAAACAACTTTCCATTTAGTGGAAAAATACCTGAAAAAATAACTTTCCATTTAGTGGAAAGTCACTAAATGAATAAATAACTATAGCCCATAACAAGCAACAGTAACAAACCTTAGAAAAGAGAGAAGAATGTGATTTTTGCTAACTGCCAGAACTTTATATTCAAAATGTCAAAACACTAGCTGAGCACTATGCTAAAGGGACAGAGACTCCAGAGACCACATTCTACAAATACTCAGGAAATCAATTTTCAACAAAAACTCATGAAGTATGTAAAGAAACAAAGTATGGTCTAGTTATAGAAAGGAAAAAAAAACCAAGAAATTAACAAAAGGTATTCCTGAAAAGGCACAGACACTGGAGTTCCTAGACAAAGACTTTATATCAACTATCTTAAAAGGAAACAAGGAGAATGATGTCTCAACAAACAGATTATCAATCAGTTCACTTGAGTCTCTCAGTCGAGTCTGACTCTTCGCGACCCCATGGACTGCAGCAGGCCCCTGGAGCTTACTCAAACTCATGTCCATTGAGTCGGTGATGCCATTCAATTGTCTCATCCTCTGTTGTCCCCTTCTCCTCCCGCCTTCAATCTTTCCCAGCATCAGGGTCTTTGCCAATGAATCAGTTCTTTGTATCAGGAGACCAAAGTACTGGAGTTTCAGCTTCAGCATCAGACCTTCCACATGAATATTCAGGACTGATTTCCTTTAGGATGGACGGGTTGGATCTCCCTGCAGTCCAAGGGACTCTCAAAATGTCTTCACCAACACAGTTGATGGTGCCTCAGCTTTCTCTGCTGCTCAGCTTTCTTTATAGACCAACTCTTACATCCATACATGACTACTGGAAAAACCATAGCTTTGACTAGATGGACCTTTGTTAGCATATTAAAAAGCAGAGACATTACTTTACTATCTAGGTTGGTCATAGCTTTCCTTCCAAGGAGCAAGCATCTTTTAATTTCATGGCTGCAGTCACCATCTATAGTGATTTTGGACCCCCCCAGATATAGTCTGTCACTGTTTCCCCATCAATAACCTCAGATATTTCTTTGCATTGATCACTGAGGAAGGCTTTCTTATCTCTCCTTGCTATTCTTCAGAACTCTGCATTCAGATGGGAATATCTTTCCTTTGCTCCATTGCTTTTCACTTCTTTTCTTTTCATAGCTATATGTAAGGCCTCCTCAGCCAGCCATTTGGCTTTTTTGCACTTCTTTTTCTTGGGGATGGTCTTGATCCCTCTCTCCTGTCCAATGTCGTGAACCTACGTCCATAGGTCATCAGGCAATCTGTCTATCAGATCTAGTCCCTTAAATCTATTTCTCACTTCTACTATATAATTGTAAAAGATTTGATTTAGGTCATACCTGGTCTAGTGGTTTTCCCTACTTTCTTCAATTTAAGTCTGAATTTGGCAATAAGGAGTTCATGACCTGAGCCACAGTCAGCTCCCGGTCTTGTTTTTGCTGACTGTATAGAGCTTTTCCATCTTCGGCTGCAAAGAATATAATCAATCTGATTTCAGTGTTGACCATCTGGTGATGTCCATGTGTAGAATCTTCTCTTGTGTTGTTGGAAGAGGGTGTTTGCTATGACCAGTGCATTCTCTTGGCAAAACTCTACTAACCTTTGCTCTGCTTTATTCTGTACTCCAAGGCCAAATTTGCCTGTTACTCCAGGTATTTTTTGACTTCCTACTTTTGCATTCAGTCCCCTATAATGAAAAGGATAGCTTTTTTGGGTGTTAATTCTAGAAGGTCTTGTAGGTCTTCAAAGAACCATTCAACTTCAGCTTCTTCAGCATTATTTGTTGGGGCATAGACTTGGATTATTGTGCTATTGAATGGTTTGCCTTGGAAACAGAGATCGTTCTGCCATCTTTGAGACGTCAACCAAGTACTATATTTTGTACTCTTCTGTTGACTATGAGGGCTACTCCATTTCTTCTAAGGGAGTCTTGCCTGCATTATTAAATATAATGGTCATCTGAGTTAAATTCATCCAGTCCAGTCCAGTCCATTTTAGTTCACTGATTCCTAAAATGTTGATGTCACTCTTGCCATCTCCTGTTTGACCACTTCCAATTTGCCTTGATTCATGGACCTAACATTCCAGGTTCCTATGCAACATTGCTCTTTAGAGCATCAGACTTTACTTTCATCACCAGACACAACCACATCTGGGTGTTGTTTTTGCTTTGGCTCCATCTCTTCACTCTTTCTGGAGTTATTTCCCCATTGATCTCCAATAGCATTTTGGGCACCTACCGACTTAGGGAGTTCATCTTTCAGTGTCCTGTCTTTTTGCCTTTTCATACTGTTCATGGGGTTCTCAAGGCAACAATACTGAAGTGGTTTGCCACTCCCTTCCCCAGTGAACTACATTTTTTCAGAACTCTCCACTATGACCCGTCCGTCTTGGGTGGCCCTACACGGTATGGCTCCTGGTTTCATTGAGTTGGACAAGACTGTGGTCCATGTGATCAGTTTGGTTAGTTTCCTGTGATTGTGGTTTTTTTGTGTAGTTTTCTGTGATTATCAATGAAGAAACACAAATCATAATAAGGAACGAGATAAAAGTTTGAAGCTGGAAAAAACAATAACTGAAATGAATTCAGTTTAGTAGACATGAACAGGATAAAGAATCAGTAAATTTATAGATAGGTCACATGAAACTATATATTCTGAGGAAAAGAAAGAAAACAATGAAAAAAAATCCACAGACCCTAGGAGACATGCACATGCATTATAGGAGTCCCAGAAGAGGTAGAGAAAGGGGCAATAAGAATATTTGAAGAAATGATAGTAAAAAACTTCCCATACGTGACAAAATACGTGAATCTCAATATCCAAGAAGCTCAAGCAATTCTAAGAAAGATAAATTCAAAAATATTCATTCTAAGATGATAATACTAAAACTGTATAAAGGCAAAGAAAATCTAGAAAGCAAGAGAAGAGAAGTGATTGTGATATAAACAGGACTGTCAACAAAACAGCTGGTTTCATAACGGAAACCATGGGGTCAGGAAAGCAATAGCTTAACATATTTATGTTGCTGAAGAGAAAAAAAAAATTAACCAAAAAAACTGAACTAAAAATCTGGCAAAACTATTCTTCAAAACTAAAGGAGAATCTAGTCAATCTGCTCTATAAGAAATGCTACAGTTTTTCAGACCGAAAAGAAAGAATATAAGACAGTAACTCAAAGCTCTATGAAGAGATAGAGGTCTAAGTTGAGGACTCACACTTCCCAATTTTAAAACTTACCTCAAAGGGAATCAAACCCATGTGGTATTGGAATAAAAATGGAGATAAAAATCAGTGGAACAGTATCAAGATTCCAGAATTAAACCCATACATCTATGGTCAACTTATGTTCAACAAGGGTGTCAAGGTCATTTGACAGAGGAAAAAAATAGTTTTTCCAACAAATGGTGCTGGGAAAACAAGTTAGCTATATATAAAAGAATACTGTTGGACCCCTGGCTCATACTATATACAAAAAACTAACTCAAAATGGATCAAAGACCTAAATCTAAGAATTATAGAAATCTAAGAAGAAAACACCAACAGAAATTCTTTACAATTTTGGATTTTGAAATGGTTTCTTAAATATGACACCAAAAGCATGTGATGAAAGAAAAAAAAAAACTTCATTAAAATTTAAAAACTTTTGTACATAAATGGACACTATCAAGAGAATGAAATAATAACCTAAAAAATGGGAGGTAATACTGCAAATCATGTATCTGATTAAGAATTAATATCCAGACTATATAAAGAACTCTTACAACTCAACAACAAAAGGGCAAACAACTCAATTAAAAAATGAAGAAGGAACTAGATATTTTCCCCAGAGTAGACATACAAATGCCCAACAAGCACATGAAAATTAAAACCACACACACACAAGTCAAATCTGCTGGGTCAGCTATTAGGAAGTAATGGAAAATAAGCAATGTACACGAGGATGTGGAAGAAAAATTGGAATTTTTCTGCTATCAGGAAGGTAAAATGGTGTAGCTGTTGTGGAAAGCAGTTTCAAAATTCTCAAAAAGTTAAACATAGAACTGTCATATGAATCAGCAATTCTAATTCTAGGTATATAATCAAAAGTAGTATAAACAAATATTTAAACAAATTCTTGTACATGAATACATGAAACACTGAATTCATAACAGCTAAAACGTAAACATCCCAAATGCCCCTCAACTGATGAATGAAATAAATTGTTCTATATCCATATGATGGAATATTATTTGGCCATAAAAAAGAACCTCTGAAACAGTATGGATGAACCTCAAGAACATGCTAAGTGAAAGAAGCCAGACACAAAAGGCAATATACTGCATGATTCCATTCACATGAAACATCCAGAACAGGTAACACTGTACGACTAGAAAGCAGAGACTAGACATTGTCAGGGGCTAAGACAAAGGGAGAAATGGGATGACTACTTAACGGGTATGGGGTTTCCTTACAGGCTAATGAAAATGCCTTGGAACTACACAGAAGTCATGGCTACACACCACAGTGATGGTATTAAATGTCACTGAACTGAATACTTCAAAGGGTTAATTTTGTTATGTGAGTTTCACCTCAATTAATAAAAATGTAGCTGCTCTTGCCATACTCTGTGCACACAACACCCTAGTCTTCTCCCATAATGTGAAGATAGTACTCGTAATACTGCTGTCTCTTATCACAGGTAGATGGCTGGAAGTGTCCATGGAATGGACTCTAAGTAAAATTAAGCTGTAATTAAATCCAAGAACAAAGTGCTTGTTCCACGAAAAATTATTCAAAGCAATTTTAAAAAACTGAACCAAACTAATTAACATTTCTTCTAATACTAAGTTGTCTAATATATTAACCACTTAAGATACAGTAATGTGAACTGAGATGTGCAATAACTGCAAAGTATATACTGGATTTCAAGGGATTGTTTCAATAATTTTGTATTGCTGCTGCTAAGTCGCTTCAGTTGTGTCCGACTCTGTGCGACCCCACAGATGGCAGCCCACCAGGCTCTCCCGCCCCTGGGATTCTCCAGGCAAGAACACTGGAGTGGGTTGCCATTTCCTTCTCTAATGCATGAAAGTGAAGTCGCTCAGTCATGTCTGACTCTTCGCGACCCCATGGACTGCAGCCTACCAGGTTCCTCTGTCCATGGGATTTTCCAGGCAAGAGTACTGGAGTGGGTTGCCATTGCTTTCTCCAATTTTGTACTGATAACATGTTAAAAAAATTATTTGGAAATAACTAGGATAAAATTAATTTCATTTTTCATTAATGTTACTATAAAATTTTAAGTCATATTTAAGTCTATTTAAGTCACATATATGACTTGCATTATATTTCTATTGGATAGTACTACCTTAAGGGAATTCTTAAAGTTTCCACAGAACATTCTGAAAAACTATACCTTGTATACAAACCAACCAAAAAAACCCCCAACATTCTAGACAGAAGTGACAGAAGTGATCTATCAAGTTTGCTTCCTCCTTGATTTGTAATGAAAAACTACATTCTTTGATATAAGGATAATACTATTTGCATAAAATAATTCAAATTGATGAGAGAAAATTTCAGTTGAAATGTATTTTAATAGAACCAATCCAATTCAACATACATAAGAAAAATGAACTACAGAGAATTCAAATAACTTGCTTAGCATTTATACTGGTGTCTAAATGACAGAGTGGGGAGTAGATAGATCTTCTACCATTTATTCCAGAACTATTTCCACTTTATCCAACTATTCATAAAATACCACAGAATTGGGCTTCCAATGGCCTGAGGACACAAACTACAGCCTAATGGTATTAATCCTGGCTGTTTATTAGAATTCTCTAAAGAACTTCTATTTTTCTTAAAAAAATTTGGATGCCTGGCTCTCATTCTCCAGATATTAGTCAACTACACATATTTTAAAAGCTTATTAGAAAATTCTAATGAGCAGCCAGAACTGGGAACTACCGACCTACTGTACCCAAAAGCAAGCATAGGCCTATTTTTAAACAATTTTTTAGCTTAAGTCAATGAATTCAATAAAGAAAGAAGCAATCTGGTCTTCAAACCATGGATACTTCAAGGAGCAAACAGAAACACCTGAGGATAATATGCAGCCTGTAGGCATTGGTATAACTAAACTCTTGATAATCAACACCCATCCTAATTGTTAAGTATTTTGAACATCACCCTATGAAATTTCATGTCAATCAAAGGGAGCACAAAAAAGATGATACATTAGTGCTGGACAGAATTCTAAGTCTAAAACTAATGTAATTTCATTTTACAAATGGAAAAAAAAAGACCCAGAGAAGATAAGTGACTTGTCAAAGTGGTAAGTTGGTGGTAAAATCTGGACTATATACCAGGATTAGTCTAGTAATGTCTTCACATCAAGTGCTGTTGTAAACTGTACACTGCAATCCAACAAGGGGATTGCAATGTACACTTTCGTTGTTAGACAAAATAGAAGGGAATAGATTAGAAAATGTATTATTCTAAAAAACTGTTTTTGCACTGTCATAATACAAAACATATTTCTTATCATGATTGTGGTAAAAGTTTAGGACAACCCTGCCACTCTGCAGTAGACAGCATCAAAAATAGTCTTTAAGTCACAGGGACTTTTTTTCCCAGGAATACTCCAATGATCAAGTTTCCAGATTACACTGCTGCTATTTCAGGGATATTACATTTTTAAAAAGATACTACCAAGGGGGAGAAAAATTAATAATCTGAGCTCAGTTCAAGAGTCATATCTTGTAATAGAAACAATTCTATCAGTTTCATTCATTACAAATGAAAAGAATCCAGGTCTCTTTTGCATGTTTTACATTTTGATCGATTTGTGTGTCAACTGTTAGTTCATAAAAGTTACCTGGTGTTCTGCTTCCTGGAACTTTCATGTATAGTTGAACTGTGTTCATACCCAGGATGGTATGACCAACGTGGCTTAGAAGATTTCCTGCTGATACAACACGCACAAAAGCAGGAAGTTTAGTCAGCTCATGTAGCTGCAATTTCCACCTGCAATAAAAAAAGAGATCAAGAGTGAAACCCTGCTATAAATATGTGTAGTAAAAAACTTCAAGAACTTTGTGTTCCAATCAGAAAAACAATCAAGTTTATATAAATATTTTACTTCTGCATAGGGAAACTCTGGAATGCTTAAATTTTTAAATTTTGCAAAGAAAACATGCTAACAAAAAGCATAAAAATTAAACAAAGAAAAAACTGATTTCTTTATTTTTATAATTGTATAATTTATTTTACAAATAATTTTTATATAATTATAATTTTATGATTGTGCAACAACATATAGAAGGGTCTTGAAAATGCATACAAGAGTTTTAAGCCAAAGAAAGTAACTGTAAAACCTAGCAAAAATAATTTGACTAAAACCTGCATATTAATGTAGAAAAATGACAAGGAACAAAATAGAAGAAGAAACTAGACAATTCTCAGTCATGCTAATAGGACACCTCTTTGTATCAGTTTACAGAAACACTACTAGAAAGACTTACTTTTTGTCATCAGACAGGTCAATGTTGGTCCCAAACTTTATGGTTTTAAAGGGTCCTTTCCTTCTCCTCCCAGAACTTAAACAGAGAGACAATATTAGAAACATGCCTTTTAAACAGAAATACTAAGTGAACATTACAAATTACTTACTTATCTGAAGATGTAGATTCATTATCTGAGTGGTCTTTATGGTGACTTCTTTTCTCATTTTCTTCCTGTAGATTAAGCAAAAAGCATTCCAGCTTAGTATTTATTCTGCAACCTTTTTACCATACAATTGAAAAGTTTACCTATAGATCAATGGTGGAGTATTGAAGCTAAGTTTCTATAGACCTCTTTAACATGAAAATTTCTTCAAAGACCACATTAAATAGAAAGCCAGGCAAACTCAAAACTCACTGGCATGGTATCTAACCCCCTCCACCAGCCACATATTCTTCCTTACTAATATTCTCCTATAAGGAAAAAACCTATAGATTCTCGTTCCTGCTCCATTTCCCCCACTTTCAAGAGAGGAAACTTAGGCTGAGAGGCCCAGAAGTGGCAATCTTCATTATAAATTTCCTCAACTAACAGAGGTGTGCGTGTATATGTAATTATATATGTACGCAATGCATATGGAAAGGCAGAGGGTAAGATTTTCTCTATTTTTTATTATGGACAAATGTGAAAAAGTTATTTCTGGGATAAATCTTTTTTCCCTCAAAATAAATTATACATGAATTACAAACATTTACAACATTAGCAAGTAAATTAAATGCTAGACAAATACAGGAGCTTTTCAATGCAAATATTACTATTATTTATGATTTCCTTGTCACTGACATGGTATCTTTTTACCTCTGTCCTACAGTTTCTGGCTTAGGTACACTTAGTGACATTTCTGCCTCTCTCCCTTTAAATGTGTATGCTTTTTAAAAATTTGTTAAATTTTTCACACGTCTCCAAAGCACAGACAAAACCATTGTTTCTTTGATTATGGATCCCTTTCTATTTAAAGATTCAGCTTCTCATCTTCTTCCAGAAATTTCCTTGATGATCTCTGAATCCTGCTTATTATCTATTTCTTTTCTGACCATAATACTACCATTGAGTTGAAGTATCTCAGAAGTTTGAACTAGAGAGATTTATATGAACAACAAATTTACTGCAACTCATATAAGTTGCAGCGTAGTTTTTATTAGATGACTTCTCTATATGATATAGGGAGTGGTAGTGAGAAAGGAACACAAACATGATTAGCAGGTACAAATGCTGCCTAGATTGAAAATGTGAACTCAGGGCAGAATTTTGAACAGAGATAAGCAAATCTAATGAATTGCAAATAAAAGATTTGCAGGCACATATTAAATTTCATCTGTGGGATATGTACAGAACAACTTAGTACAGATAAGTGTTTTAGAAATACATTTAATAAAGTCACTTTTATGGATGTTTTATGTTCACTTTGTAGGAGAATTCACGAAGTTCTCATTTCAGTGCTAAAGGATTTGAGTAACGCTTCATTGCTGAAAGGCCTATGAATCTTAATAATAATCCTGATTATTTTTCAAAGTTTTGTTCCTTAATTTTCTGTATATTTTGAAATAATTTATGCATATCTTGGAGTTTTCTCTTTCAGACTGAGATGGGTAATGCTTCCTGGTAGAGTTATATATCAGATAATATTAACCTGATAGTTTAATGGGAAGGCATAAGACAAGGAACTCTGCAAGCACACAACAAATTTGAGACTTAGTTTATCCTCTAATATCAGCAGTTCCCAATTAGGGATAATTTTGCTTCAGAGGGGACATTTGGCATGTCTGGAGACATTTTTGATTGTTAAAACTGGAATGGGGATATGCTATGGGCATTTAGTAGGGAGAGGCCAGGGAAGCTACTAAATATTCTACAATACACAGGGCAGCTCCCCACAGCAAAGAACTATCCAACCCAAAATGTGAATAATGCCAAGGTTAAGAAACACTTCTTTAAAATATCCCAGAAATAACAGACACATCTCACTAGACAGTAACAGTATTTATCAACCCATAGGTCTACTTAGACTTAGTAGTAAGAGTGAACTGGATAGCATTTATGATTATTTTTATAAAAATAACAATAATAAAAAAACTATTTTATGTAAAAATAAAATAATGAGATGCTTACAAAAGCTCCCTTTCAAAGCATAATAATATAAAATAACAATCTCCAAAATAAAATAATTTTCAGGAAGTAAATACTTACTCTCAATGATTCCTGGAAAGAGGAGGCCTGGTACTGTGCATATTTAGCAATTGTAGTATGAGATCTATTACTTTCACAATGCCAGATTTTCTTTGTTCCAGTGGGATCCCAGTTCTCATCTGCTGGCTGCAGCAACTGTGTCCTCACTTCCACCATATGTTCATTGTTAGCTTCTACCAAAGTTTTGGTAGAGAAAAGTCCCAGGTCTTCATAAATAAATAAATGTAGTTAATAAATAAAAATATATATTCAGGGTAATATTTTAAAAAGTGATTTTATTTTTCCTTTAAGTAAAAAAGAAAAATGTTTCATGGTATTCTTATCTAATTCCTAAAACACTAGGGCCTCTGCACACTCTTAAGTCCTCTGCACACTCTGAAGCCCTGAACCTAACTGTCATGCCATCAACAGAGGGAGAAAAATCAAGGGGCCGTGGAATGAAGATTCACTCATTTATTCAATCTCTGAAAGTGAGAAGAACTATTTAGGAGGCTACAGTACTTAATAGTAATATCAAGTTTTACCTGAATCTTATATTAAAAATTTCTATTAGTCAACCTAAATCATAATTACATAACAGCATGAAACTAAAAGCTAAATTAAGAAAGTAATACTCCTTCCCTCCTTACTCTGACAGGAAAATATTAAAATGAAAATGTGAAAAATTACAACAAAAGAACAGAAAAAAGTTTCTGTTAGTGCTTTAGAAGTTAATAGATAGTAAAGGAGATACACATACTTTTCCTTTTTCTTATTTAAAGCTTACCCAACTTAAGAGCTCCAGCAAGGCCACGTATTACTGTAACAGGGTTGTTTGGATTTGTACAAAATTGATGTAATGGAGGAAAGAAAGCATCACGTTTATTTTCCAACTGCAAAATTAAAATATATTGTTAGATCTCCATAAAGTAGATCTTTTAGAAAATATTATGCCAAATTTACATTAATTACTTTTTACAATTTAAATAAATAATGCACTCTATGTACCATTACTTCTATTTTTTATATTTTATAGTATTTTATTACTATGTCTTTTGATTCTAATTGGAATTAGATAGTAACCACATACATTTCTCTTGTCCATTTTATCTTGAACAAAACACATGAAAGAAAAAATTTAAACTTCAAAATCAAAATGGTTTAAATATTATTCAGCCTTAAAAAGGAAGAAAGTCCTATCACATGGTACAACATGCATGAATCTTAAAGACACTTTAAATGAAAATAAGTCAGTCAGAAAAAGAAAAACTGTGCATAATTTAACTTACATGAGGTATCTAATGTAGCCAAATTCATACAAACAGAAAACAGAGTGATGGCTACCAGGGGCTGGGGAGACCAGGGAAAAGGGAGTTGTTTTTTAAACGGGTATTAAATTTCATATCTGCCAGATGAAAATGTTCTGGAGAACTGCTTTAAACATTAAGAATCTAGTGTACTGATCTGTACACTAAAAATGGTTAAGATAATAAATTTTATGTTATGTGAGCTTTATTATAAAAGAGAGAGAAAAAAAATCAGTGTTTAAAATCAATAAAATTTTTTCACTTTTTCTACCGAAGTGGGGAAATGGGAAGATGAAAAGAAATGGGGTAGGAGGACCTATTTCGGAAAAAGATAAACAACTTGCTACATGAGATATCCATTAAGTAAAACTAATCCTCAGTTTTAAATAATCTATTAAGTCTTTTAATGATGTATCTATCATCACATTTTATATTCTAGAACACCTTTCTGTGGGCAAGGTAAATATCATTTTTCGGTAGATGGATAAAACAGAATGAATGTTAAGGTCCTTATAGCTAGTAAAATGCAGATTTAAAACACAGCTTACTTCAAAAAAAAAAAAGTTATTTAAGTGGTTTTTGCCTAAAGCTGTTGAAAAATTGGGGGCAGTAAAAAAGTATTTTGCACTACTGTAATATAATCACAGTTAATATCTGAGAAGGCATGCTTTAAATGCTATTACAAACTCTTTATGAATACATCATTTCCCCCCCGAAACATTCAAGCTGCCACCAATAATTTTAATGTTTCCTAAAGGGCATCCATATTGATTTAAAGCAAGATCTTACAAAAGACAGGTAGGTGTAAGCACTGGTTTATTTCTAGTCGGTCAATTCAGACTCACATAAATACTAGGTGTAGGTGGATTCAACTTGTCCTTTGGCAAGGGAGGGTATGGTGAAGATGGTGGTCTTGGTGGTGGACATTTATCCAATAAAATGCTACTATTAGATAAGCCATTTTTACCTAGGTTCCTTAAAAAAAAAAGAGAAGAAGAAGGGAGAATAAATCAGCTGTACATTTATTTAAAACACAGAAAAACTGAATTAAGTCTTTACTAAATTACTGGGTAGCTGAACAAATCCATAAATTTGGATCCACCAGGAAAAAACCGAGAACAATTATTCATTTTACTAAATATACTTCAGTAAATATAGGAATCAAGCTATTTCCTATTGAAGAAAAATAACAGAAAAGATACTGTCTTCTCAGTCGCGTCCAACTCTTTACAACCCCATGGACTATACAGCCTGCCAGAACCCTCTGTCCATGGAATTTTCCAGGCAAGAATACTGAAGTGGGTTGCCATTTCCTACTCCAGGGGATCTTCCCGACCCAAGGATCGAACACACGTCTCTTGCTTTCTCTGCATTGGCAGGCAGATTCTTTATCACTGAACCACCTGGGAAGCCAGAAGATATACTATTATACATGAATTATTGATGACATTCCTTACACTGTTGGTAATTTTCCAATTTTTTATTTACCTAAAGAACAAACACAAACCCCAATTTCCTCTCCACCATCAGATGCTTTTCATTAAATGTTAAAACAATAACTTGACTGAAAAAGGTCTAGATAATTAGTAAAAATCTCTCTTCATATGTCTCATCTCAGGAACCATAACAAAAATATCTTTGTGACAATTCTCAAACCTGAAAAGATCTTTTCGTTTCTTTTCTCAAAAGTTGGGAAGAATTTTCTGTGAAACTCCTTGACAAAATTTAGCCAGAATCCAACCTACTATATTTTACAGCAAATGACACCATTTATAAAAACGAAGCATACAGTTCCTACCCATAATCTGACATTCCATTATAATACCTATTACTTACTAATATTTGGTGTTTCTTTTTCTTTAATGATGGTATGTTAGTTAAATTATAAATTAAAATATGGCAAAATTATCCCCAAACTGCAATTCTTTTAGTATAAGGAAGAAAAAGAAAGGTATTCTCGATTTCTTAAAGTTTCTACCCAACTTAGAAAATCAGCAAGATATAACTTTGAGCTTGCAAATCATTCCAGATTAACTAATTTACCCCACTCAATTATTACATGTTCAAAACTAACCATTATATTAAAATATCAAATATTATTAACACATTAAAATTTCAGATGAATTTGAAAATTGTAATTATGGTAGAGTTAAAAAAACTTAGTAATTTTACTTACTGAAGAAGGAACTAGAAATTTTCATCATAAACAATAAAGGTTGAAATAAAATTAATTTTTTCTTATTTTGCTATGTTTTTCTAGCAGTAGGATTTTGTAGCTTTTGTAGTACTGGAAAAACCTTACAAACCAGTCTGTTCTTGTCGGCACTAATGAAAACTAAAGCTTGAAATTTCACTGAGATGTTACACTATAGCATCATGGGTGACACTTCTTTAAATTTTCTCAACTACAACTCCAAGTAAAAACAAGAGTTCAAGACAGGTATCAAAAAATGAAATAAGTTTAAAATAACTGACTCTCTTAAAAAAGCATGTGAAAATAGTCATTAAAGTGAAATTCTAAGTTCAACTAACATTTAAGGTTAGAGATCAAATAAATGAATATTCAACTCATTACCAGCTTTCAATAAGTGGTAATACAGTGTATCTGTACATTTAAAGACAGACATGATATTTAAGCTCTTAAATTTAGGTATAAAATTGGTACTAATTCATAAACTCCATGGCAGTAGAAAATGCTTGGCTGGGACTACTAAAGAAACAATTCAAATATTATCACTAAACCAATGCCATATACACAATGGAATATTACTCAGCATTAAAAAAAAATTCATTTGAAGCAGTTCTACTCAGATGGACGAAACTGGAG
Organism: Antilocapra americana; assembly: GCA_007570785.1. Taxonomy (NCBI): domain Eukaryota; kingdom Metazoa; phylum Chordata; class Mammalia; order Artiodactyla; family Antilocapridae; genus Antilocapra; species Antilocapra americana. The sequence goes on along the minus strand of ML664653.1, from coordinate 1,872,935 downwards.
CCCATTATCCAGAGTGAAGTAAGCCAGAAGCAAAAACAACAATACAGTATATTAACACATATATATGGAATTTAGAAAGACGGTAACGAGAACCCAACATGTGAGACAGCAAAAGGAACGCAGATGTATAGAATAGACTCATGGACTTTGTGGATGAGGGTAAGGGTGGGATGATATGGGAGAATGGCATTGAAACATGTTAATTATCATATGTCTAATCAATCGCCAGCCCAGGATTGATGCTCGGGGCTGGTGCATCGAGATTACCCGGGGGGAGGGAGGAGGGAAGGAGGAGGGAGGGGGGTTCTGGAGGGGGAGCATATGTAAACCATGGTGATATCATGGCATTGTATGGCAAAAACAATAAAAAAAATAAAAAATAAAAAAACAAACCAATGCCAAGATAAAACATTCACTTACAACTGCCACATAAGTAAGTTTTCATGCTAAATCATGTATCAACCATTGTTTGGAATTTAAACAAAATTTCACTCCAAACACATAAAATCTGTTTGCCAGAGCAGGAGATGGATGTACTGTATAGTACATAATTAATATTTTAAGGAATTAGGCCAAGCATTTTAAGGATATGGATCAAGTATTAAATCTGTACCATAAAAGAATATCTCATGCTAATTAAACATGACACAAAAATTGAAGCTTCTAAAACAGTTTGGACATTGAGAAATCAGGCAAGAATAAAGGGTTTGATTAGTCAGCAGAATTCTGCTTCTATCATTTGCACAGTTCTATAATGAAAGTTAGAAAAAAGCATATGGGAAAGTAAATAAAAGACGTAGCTGCCTTTAAGATACAAAAAAGTGAGGCATGACTAAGAGAGCTGAAACTGACTCAGTCATTAGATGCTGCAATTTCAACCGTAAACCAAAAAAGAGGCAAAAGTATTGTAACTGCCTTCTGATGATGCACAGCACTGACCACTAAGATGAACCCAACAAGAGTCAGATTAAAAATACTGAACACTTTAAAGACTAACCGCATATGTGAAAATAAAAGGGTAGTTAGAATGCACTATGTGATCAAACTGTAGCTAGTAGTTTCCCACTATATTTCAAACATCGACTCCCTGCCTAGTGAGGACAAGTTTGAAATAGGAATTTCCCTTAAAGAACTGTTATAGGTAGCTTCTATATAGTGACTATAACCTTGGTCCACTGAAAACACTAAACAACAGAGATGTGGTTAACAGGAAGAGACTTGTATCTTTTGAACATGTATATGACCGACACTGTTCAGAAAGATCTCCTGGAGAAGGGAATAGCTACTCACTTCAGTATTCTTGCTTGGAGAATCCCATGGAAAGAGGAACCTGGCAGGCTTAAATGTTGGCTTAAATTTACTTCCAAATTTACTCTCATCATTTGGTAGAGAAACGAACAGTGCTCTGTAGACAAACTGGCCTACACTTTTAATTAACTTTGGTTATGAAGTTCCTAGACCAGAAACATCAAATCTCTTGCATCTATGTTGCTTTCCTCTTCTAAGTTCTGGACCCCTGCCCAGCTTAGGACACTATCAACAGAACAGAAATGGCAAACAATATGCCTACCATTTGCCATCCTAACTTTTCTCTAAGCTGCAGAAGATTTTTATCTCCAATTTATTAGAGCATTTTTTTCTTGCCTCTTCATTAAATAAACTGAGGCCCAAATTTACTGAAATAACCCTGAAATAACCCAAGCAACACCAGAGGTCAATATTGTTTTGATGTATCTAGGTACTTACAATATATATGTGTACACATATACAAATCAAGTCTCTTTAATAAGGCAAATTGTCATTTGGAGTTAAAAGATTTATTTTTATCTCTAAAAATGTACTTTAAAATTCTGA
>ML664653.1:1848581-1866081 GCA_007570785.1 Antilocapra americana | reverse complement strand
TCCCTGTGTTATACAGTAGGTCTTTGTAAAGATAGCAAATTTCCAAAGTAGGGTGAAGGGAGTTATTTACTTAAAATCTCAGCAACTAAGGAATTAGATGCAATAAATAATAATAACAGAATCATTAAGTTACAAACCTAACAAAGGTTCTCATTTATTAACTACAAATTATACCTTAGCACTATAGGAATCCTAACAACAATCTCGTTATCCTTTTCAGTCAGTCAGTCAGTCAGTCAGTTCAGTCGCTCTTTTATGTTTAAAGACACTGAATCTTCAAAATCCAATCCCCTCACCTACCCAAACAATTTTCTCCTTTTTTTCCAGTTAATTTCCTCACATTACTGACTCAACCTGTACCCACTGATGGATTCACACTGATCAGTCCCTTCCTTGAAAGACTTGGCTTTAAGGCATCACTCATATTCTCCTATATCTCATATTATCCTCACAAGTCACTCCTCTTCTAGTTTCCTTTGTTAGTTTTCCAATTTTCTGACCTATTATGTTGGAATGCCCCAAGGCTCAGTTTTGAGTTCTCTTTTTCCCCCTTATCTATTCTCACCACCTGGTGATTTCACCCAGTTTCCTTCATCTTCCCTGGTTTATCAGGCTAGCTTAGACTCCCATTTTCTCATACCCATTCTACGACCTAATCTTGTTGGTTCTACATCCAAATGTACCCAAAAGTTGACCATTTCTACTGCTGCCACTCTGGGTTGAGCAGCCACCATCTCTTAACATGGATTATAACAGTAATCTCCCAATGGGTCATATCATTTGTACTTTTGCCTCCTTTAGCCTATCCACAGTGTACTAGACAGGATCTAGTCAGACCACCTCACTCCATTCAAATCTCCCTATAAGTTTCCCATTTAACTCAGAATAAAATCCAAAATCTTTTATACAATGGCCTACAAGGCTGAACATGACTTAGCTAGCCTGTGTCCAGACTGGAACACATCTACCTCTCATCCTGTTCAGCCATGCTTTTGCCACCTTGATAATTCCTAAATATGCAAAACACACTCCAGCCTTAGGGCCTATTGCTCCTTGTTGCTTCCTAAACCTAAAACACTCTTATCACAAATATCTTCAAGTGTATGTGTGCTCACTTCCTACGTTGTGTTCAAAAGTCGTGTTCAACTCTTTGTGATCCCATGGACACAGAGAGAGAGCCCACCAGGCTTCTCTCTCCATGGGATTTTTCAGGTAAGTATAGTGGAGTGGATTGCCATTTCCTCCTCCAGGAAATATCTTCAAGGCTCACTTCTATAACTTTCAGGTCTTTATTCAACTACCCCTTCCAGTGAAACCTTCCCTGACATTCCTATTTATTACTGCAACTCCTCTACCACCAATCTCTAGTACTCCCCGGCTCCATTTTCTAGTATATTATTCGAGAGAACTAATGACAACATCACCTTATATTCCATATGTAATGCCTATTTATTATCAGTTTATGTACATGAACTAAGACATTTTTAAAAGTTCTTAGAAAAAGAACTTATTTTAGTTTTACCAATAGGAAGTCAAATATTTCCTTGTAGTAGACTAACAAAAGTATAAGCAATTTGGCAAGACATATTCGCAACATTTTTTTAAAAGCTCTTTGACCCTTCAAGTTCTGCTTTGGTGCACCTGCTCCATGGAAACAATCCAAAACACAGGGAAAACTATGAGGATAAATACTCAGAAGTAAAAACTTTTCCTCCCACCAGACTAAATACTTACCACTTAGAGTAGCACTTGATCTAAACAGGCAATATTTACAGAAATGAACTAAGAAACTTTACTATAAATGCTTAAGATGCCATTGTAAGTTAGCAGTGAGTTTTGGGGAACAGTATGATCTATTTTCTTTTAGAAATTTCTAACATTACCTATGTGTATAAATCTTATATGAGAAAAAAAATTATACATAATACTGAGTCACAATGTAGTAATCATACTGTAGTACTATAAATGCTTATAAAAACAGTTTACCAAACTTTTATTTCTCCTCTCAACATGCATAAAATCAAATAAAGACAACTATTATGTGAGAAGCCAACAAGGCAATTAGTGCTTCTATTACCTGAGTGGAGTTAGATAGTTGGTTTTTCCACGGCTCCTCTGCGCTGCTGGTCAGGTTTGTGCGGTTATGAGGTAGAGTGAGTGCGTTTCGCTGCAGGTAAGGCACGTTTCCATTACTTCCACTTCCTGTTATGTGATTATTGCCTATCAAAACAGTGTCTGTACTTCCCAGCGTTCTTGATGTGCTACAGGGAACATGGCCTGCAGAAAAGGGTCCATTGGCCAAAGGCTGCCCAGGGCAGGCAGGGCGGACTCCTGGCTGAGACACGCTAGGCACTCTGGTCAGAGCAAGCTGTGGCTGCTGGCCAGAGACTGAGTTTGTAGGCAGTGATGAGTCAGCTGATGGCCCATTAGGAATTCCAGTAGATCGTACCTGTGCAACTCCTGTTTGTCTCATCTGTCAAAAAAAAAACCAAACAAAAATAAATGCTGCCTGTGTGGCCCATAAGGGACAGAATCAGAGTAAGAAGATACATAGCAAGATAATTTTAATCAATTGTGTTACTTCACATTTAGATTAGCTTCCTCAGAAAAGCAGTAATCTACTTAATCTTAAGAAATATCCTTTTAGTAAGCAAATGACAAAAGAAAGCAGTTGAAAATTATGGAGAAGAAATCAAATTTACAGTCTCTTACCCATCATAAAATAGGGGATCTTATAACTCCATTTTATCACATTTATATGCCAGATTCTCTGAGTTAAACAAACTTGAAAGAACCCCGCCTGAGTTTAGGATGTAGTTTGATAAGTATTAAATAATATAAATAAAACTCATGCAAAATAACATGTAAATTAATAAAATACTAAGTCATGTTCAAAAGAAAATTTATAGCTGATTTTTCCCCTAAAAAATCTCTATTACCAGTATTTTAAGAAGCACAGATAATTAAATCCCACCAAAAACTAGTACAAACTAGAGGTGGGCATAAACATGCTCTCCAAAATGATATTCCAGTCAACAAAAATATTCAAATGCTAACAAATTTTAGGAGGAAAACAATGCTGTACACACTTGGTGTTGCTGCATTAAGACAAACTGACTTTCCAGCTGTTCCAGCATCAGTTTCTGTGCTGGATTTAAATTATTTCTATTTGCACGGAGCTGTTCCAAGTGCTAGAAGAAAAAGAAGAATACAGTCAAAGACATATCTAAGAAACAAGCTCATTATTCTAAGCAACCTTTCTATAAAACTCTGAATGCTGTCTAGTCAAAGATAACTGATTTCTGGCCAATGGCAATCAATTCCAAGATGAAGTCCTTTAAGAAGGTTGAGAAAGTTAAGAAATAAACATTTATCTCAGAAGGTTTACTGTAATGGGATCTTTGAGATAAATGGGCATGAGATTTTACTAATTATCAGGATTTACACAGAAAGTTCTTTAAGCTTAAAAATGCTTTATGACAAGTACTCTATAAGAAGCACTGTATGGAATAGGAAAGTCTGAAGACAACCTGATTATCCAAAACTAGTAATGTGCCTAAATAAAAGTATGACACCTTTTAAAGAAACACGATGTAGTCATAAAAGAATTAGGAAGCTCTTAGTATATTGACATGGAAAAGTCTGCGTAATACACTATTTAACAGTATATACAGCATTTTATCATTAGTATAAAAAAGAAAAATAACAACATATGAGAGAAAGGAGATGAATATTTGCGGACATGCATTATATCTCTTTATAGATAGATAAGCAATAAGTAATTCTGGTTTTCGATTAGGAGGGGAACTGAGTGGGTAGGGATAGAAGTAGGAGAATTTATTCTATATACTCTAAACTCATACTTAGGTGGTTTGAACCATGAGAATGTATTGGGGGGTGGAGTGGAAGTAAGTGGGAAAAAAAAGAATGAATTATCTCTGTTACTCTGGTAAATGCGGGCTCATTTTACTTATGTACCTATTAACTGAGTTTACTGCCATTCGGTTTTAAGAATTAACACTTAAAAAAACTTAGAACTTTAGTACCTCTACTTTTCTTTAATAGGAAAAACAATTTGTCAAAAGCATGTTTTACATACCTGTAATTTCTGTGGTGTCAAACACCATGAATGACCTTGTTGCTGTACTGGAGGATGTGACACTGCATGGCCACTACTCCAATTATCAGAAGTATTCTGAGGAAAATTGATTAAAAAAAATTAAAGAATATTTGGTTAAATCCATAGAGTTAACATAATGACTAATGGAGGTCAAATGACTATGAATTGGAATATTTACATATAAAAAAGATGTTATGACATTTAGTTCTTTTAAAAGTAATTTTACATGCATAGCAAATTTGGGAACTTAAAACTTAAGAAAATATTGATTCTTTAATTAGCCACCCAAAAAGGCCCACCCCTAAACTATGGCCCAAATGACTAACCTAAATACCACACTGTCCACTAGGTTCAATGTTAAGTTATATTTTAATGTCAGTAGAAAGTGATGATGAAAAGTTGTGTTGAGATCTTAACGGCAGGGAGATGAATAAAATGATTTGATGAATGCAAATTTATCCCTACTTCCGTATTTAATATGATACTAAGAATTTGGAATGAAAAAACTCAAACCTTTCACTCATTGATGTCCACAGATTTAAAATAAAGGACAGGAGATGTTCAAACTGCACAAGTTCAGGGCAGTTAGGAATTTCTTTCTTGACTGGGATTTTCTATTTCTCTAAAATATATACCTTTGTTGGACTAGATGTTCTTTTCCTCTTGGCAGGACTGGACAGGTCATCTACTTGGCTAGAAGGAATCATGTGTAGTGGCAAGGATTGCTGTGAAATTGGTGTTTGACTGAGGCCTAATACAGGTTCAGTATTTGGATGATGAGGTTTACATGCCTAAGAATCACAGAAGGAAGACAAAAATAGGGTTCTATATATTCTTAATTCATTCCTTCAAATTATACAACTTCACAAGCTGCATACTTTTCAAATCTATGTGGACATCGCTGAATGGTAATTATTGAAAATCAAATGAATCATCAATGGAGGAATGTGTACCTTCCTAGGAAAAACTTGTTTCAAAAATTAAATAAGTAGCTGCAGTATTATGTGAAGAAATGTCTTTCAAAACCATGAAAATGCACAAAGGTTCTAAACTGGCACCCCAAAATTTCTTCCCATATCAGAGGGAGTTTTAATTTGATCTAAATTCCCTTCACAATTAAATCAAGAGTCTTTTCATTAATAAAGGCCTCCTGTGCTTAGTAAAATACGCTTGACCACTACAGATTGAAAAGAACCCTTAAAGCTGGGCACCTGCAGAACATAACCCAACTTCTCACCTGCTGTGCTGTGTTCATGGCACCCTGCCTGGAGGTAAGCTCTGCGGGGATTGGTAGGCTCCACGCCTCCTCAATACTAGGAAGTAATTTAGTTTTATTCTGTAGACTACCTTGTGGAAGGTTACACAACTGAGCCTAGGAAAAATTATGTAAAAAGCAAATTTAACACAAGCCTACTTGAGTAAGAGCAAGTCCACTAAATCTTCCTAAATGCTATAACTAATTGTTTTTAAAAGAAAATAGATCCTTAATTTGGGGTTTCAGAAAGATACTAAGTATGAGGGAACGAGAATATAAACCTTTGTGAGAATTAAAACAAAGTTGAGCTCTGTTTTCAGAGTTCTTATAGCTGTCTTCTCATGAAACTCCAAGCAAGAGTGAAAGACAGTGTTCGTGTTCTTTTCTCTAAAATGCTATGACAACTTAAAAATGTAGACAGTACATAGAAAAAAATTATGTAAATTAATATGCATTAACAGGGTAAATGCACAAAATAGCATCTTTTAAAATACTGTATATCTTACTTAAAATGAAAAGTAAAATAATATTACAAGCTATGGTATGTTTACAAAATATGGAAACAAGTTATAGACATCAAAACACAACTAGACAAACTTCCCAGCCACCCTCCTCCTGCCTGAGTGTCATGGGGAAACATGTGCCTTTAAAAATCTGCGATTTAAACATTTTACCTGTAAATACTTAATTCGTGCTGCAAGTGCAGAGGTATTACTACAACTTTTGCTTCTGGTTGCATTTAAGTAGCATTTAATGGCATCCTGAGGCTGGTTGCAGGATTCGTAGAGTGTGCCTAAGTCCATCCAGGCTGCAGCATGGCCATGGTCCAATTGTACAGCACAAATATAGGCCTGTAAAGCATCCATAGGCTGATTTTGCTGTTGATAAAGCACGCTGGAAAGAGAAATTAAGAAAAAATAAGTCAACTAAAAAGAATAGCTTAGCTTCATAACATGATGTAAACCATGAAGTACATTATATGTGACACAACTATCTTTGTGTATGAATTATACCATTATTTCTACACAAAGTCTTACCCTATTGAACACCATGTATCTGCACTTGCTTCTGACTTATCAATAGACTGCCTGTAAGATATAAAGGCATCCTGAACTTTCCCAATACTTGAATAGCACCTAAGAGGGGAGGGGGAAAAAAAAAGAAAATATAATTAATACACATTGATTAATGTGCTGAAAGACTATGTCAAAGCAAATAAAAATCTAATAAGCAAACAGATTTATGTCAAGTGTGAATATACATGACAATAATAATGTACACTATAATTAACCCTTCAATAGCTATATTATAGACTATCTGATAGTGTTTATCAGTGCAGCATATTGTAGCACCTATTAAAATAGTTAAATGCCGTATCACTTCAATATAATAATAGAGAGATACACACACACCACTCTATTTATATAACTTGATCTCTGGTTTTCTGAAGAGTAAGAATATAGTTAAAAAACCAAGAAAAACATTCTATGTTGGTAAGACTTGCTGAATCATACTTCAATTTTCCTTTCTTAAATAATAAAAATATAGGCAAGAACTCTTTAATACATACAGGACAAAAACATAAGAAATAATATCAAGCCGACTATCAAAAATAGTCTAAAACAGGATTAAGTACAGTATTTAATGACTAGTAAGGGTGGCAAGTTATGATTAAAGTTTCAGGGAACTGCCATTTTTCTTAAAGTAGATATACCTGATGGATATATAAAACAGTAGCTAAAATTACAAAAATACAGAAATTATGTTCTTAATGTTTGGCACTAAGGGAAAGAGCAAAAAATAAAACCCAGTCCATCATCAAGGAGCTTACAATTTAGCTGTGAATTGAAGACACATTATAAATAGCATGATGCTGTATCAAATGGCTACCACAGATAATAACTGGTCTGAGAATTTAGGGTAGGGTAGAAGAGACCACACTACACACTACTGGGTTTAAGAAAGATAAGAAAGGAAAGGCTAAGAGTAAAGGATGTGAATGTGTGTAGATGCATACTATTTAGATGAGTGATTTGCAATTACCAGCTAGTTTATAACAATTTGATCAAGCCAACAAAATGGGGAAAAAGAGACATACACAAACATACATACATACATTTTCCATTAAACCAATATTTGTATTGTAATTGACTCTAAAATACTATTGACTGAGTAAATAGCAAAAAAAAAAAAAAGTAAATGTCAAGTAATCCAAAAGTCTGAGAACCACTGATTCAAGCAGAGAATCTGAGAAAAGGCATTTTGAAATGTTGCTTGAATAGCATGAGCAAAATTTATATAAGTTACATCTTCTATCTTATATATAATCTTATGATAGCACAGATATAAATGGTAGAGAATTTTAAATCCAACCCAAGAATATCTCAAAGTTTGTTTTTCTAACAAGGGGAATGGCATGATGATTATAGGAATATTTATCTGCTAACAATGTGTAGCAATAAACCAAAAGTGAAAAAAATTATAGACAGTAAAAAAGAAGGCAGCTATATTTGCTGGTTTGGAATAGGCCCAAATTAGGGTGAAAGTAATGTAAGTGACAACAAAGAAAAAGAAGAAACAATACACCAAAACACAGATAAAAACTTTGTGACAGACTAATTAGATATTCATGGGGGTAGGATTATAATTTAGTTTTCAGGTCTGATAAATAGAGGGGGGGAAATGGTGATATCATTGGCAAAAATAAAGGAGAAGGAGCTGGTTCAGAGAAGAAAATGATGAATGTGGTTTGAAATATGCTGATTTTGACATGAGATGTAGACATTAAAATGGGTTATGTTAGGTAAAGAATAGGAGATGTTGTCCTGGTGTTTAATACTTTGAAGTGCAGAAATCGAGATTTGGAATTCATCCATCTGGAAGAGAGGGTATAAGAACACAGGATACCTACAAAGGAGAGGTAAAAATAAGCCTGAAAAATGAAGTGAAGTCTGACTCTTTGTGACCCTATGGACTATACAGTCCATGGAGTTCTCCAGGCCAGAATACTACAGTGGGTAGCGTTTTCCTTCTCCAGGGGATCTTCCCAACCTAGGTTCGATCCAGGTCTCCTGCACTGCAGGTGGACTCTTTACCAGCTGAGCCACAAGGGAAGACCATGAGATCACTAATCTTGGGGTTGGGGCAATATTAAGAAAGGTGAGTGACAGAAACAGAGGCAGTGTCTGAGAGTGTCTGTAAACTGTTTTATGAGGAGAGAATTCAGGACAAGAGGGCATTAAGAATGACAAACAGGGACAGACACTGCAAAGAAAAGCAATGTTTACCCAATAGTAGAAAACATGCTCTGTTTGTTGTTCTTAATTAAATCAAAGCCAATCTCAGATTTATAGAGCAAATTCACCTAACTGCTAGGAGGAATAAGCAGTAAATCCCACAACCTATGTTTTCATACTTGATTCCTACAAAGTGAAAGTAGGAAACCAATGTGCCCAAATATAGATTCCTCAATCCAACTATCAAACACTTTTTCTCTAATAAAATTTAAAGTCTCCCGTGAGACAGTACTGTGTAACTGAAAAAGCTCTGAGTGTTGAACTAAGGATCCCCTGCTCTGCTACTAACTACCTGCATGACTGTGACCTTGAACAAAACATATGACTCCTCTGAGCTCCCTTTTTAAAACATGCAAAATGACATGGTTTACAAGGTGAACTAGCTGACCTCCTGGTCCCTCCTAGCTCTAACATTCTATAATTCTGTGATAACACAGTCAATAACAAAGTGATAGTCTAACAGCATTACCACATTACACTTTCATTATGATATACACATGCCAAATGACAAACAAATGCAATCTTCAACACAGACCCAATGCAAAGATAAGTAACAAGGTGCCTCAAAAATATTAGGGTCATTGAATCCCAATAACATTTGAGATCTTCCTTCACTAAAACGTAATTTATTTATAAATATTTCCTCATGACAAAACAGACTTGAAGCAACACATTAGAAGTCAGTAAAAAAGGGTAAGAAATGCAAACATCAAAGAAAAAAGGTTTAAACAGTCTTCAAATTATATTACAGATTAAAAATACTGAACACCAACATGATAATTTTGAACCCCCAAACAAGTTAAATTGGAGGAAGTATCCTTTATCTGAGAAGTCAGCAAAGTATATTTGGAAAATTCTATCCAGAAAGATTCAAATAGAAAAGCATCTCAACGATGTCAAATGTAAAACCACTTGCGGGGTGGGAGGATGACACACCTCCTATGGAACAGTGCTCACTGAGCTGAAAATTACAGAATTACTACAGTAGTAATTAGGGGGAATTCCCTGGAGGCCCAGTGGTTAGGACTCTGGTCTTTCACTGTGGGGGCCCAGGGTTTGATCCCTGATCCGGGAACTAAGAACCCACAAGTGGTGTGGCCAAAAAAAAAACCAGAAGTAATTTTTGATATTTCAAAGTTATATATTAATTTTATATGCATAGAATTAAGAAAAAATATATTAAAAAGATATCCACACTATTGCGCTATATTAAACTACTAATCTTTATCTTAGATCAAAAGAAAAATACTTTTGGTACACATTCCTTTTAATCTATATTACGAGAAATTTTCATATATAAACATTAACACTAGAGGCAATGACTAAGCAAGACCCTACTTTGCAGTACTAGAGCTCCTTTCTGGTCGTAGTAACACAGCAAGCTCCATAGGCAAATGGTGTTCAATTACATCATTTATTTCATTTACTAAATAGCCATTTACTAGGTAAAAAGATACAGAGATGGTTAAGATTAAGTTTCTGCTCCCAAAGATCTTTAATGAAAGAGAAAGACAAAGTTTGGACTCTCAAGCTTTACTAATGAGCAACTGAATTTAGATGACTTTACAAGCCTGGCAAGGAATTAGAAAATTCCTACTAAAGATAGCTACTTTTCCACTCAACTAAGGATATTATTAATGAACAATAAAAAAAATTTTGAAACATCTTATTATTCCCTCTCATACAAACATATTTTGCTAAATTTAAAAGAAAAAAATGAAATACTAAAATATAAAATACTAGAATACTAAAATTATTGTGACTATACAAAATACTAAAATTTAATGTGACTATATGGCTAACTCACTCAAAGTAAAATACGCCTATAGAAAGAAAGAATGGGAAAAAATTTAAAGTTAAAACAAAACAGGGTAATTTCCAAAGAAAACATAAAATTAAAACCTTTAGCATGGGAAGGTTACCTAAGAGATCTAACCCAAGGCTTCTCAACCTCAGCACCATTGACGTTTTGCACCAGGTAATTTTTTACTATAGAGAACCATTCTAGTAGCATTCTCCATAGTTGTGATAACCTAAATCTCTTTACAGACATTATGAAATGCCTCCTATAGGGCAAAATAGCATCTTCCCATCCACCCTACCACCACTGAGAACTACCAATCTAATTCTCTTATCAACAGAAAACTGAAGTCTCAAAATTTTAATTGTTCAATCCAAGATTCCACAAATAGTAGCCAAGACTTGAATCCAAATATCTCAGATAACTCCTAGTAGATTGATCGTTCCACCATACTGCAAAAGCTAAACCAATGAAGAACTAAAATACAATCAGATAATGGTCCAAAAATATATTCTATGAGATACATATACATGAGATATATTTCAGATAATCAGTAAGCAAAATTCAGACATTCAAAGTACAAGAAAAGTTTATAGACTTGCAAAAAAATTTTTTTCATTAATGTCACTTCTCCTTTCCAACAAATTGAATAACAATGTATCTACTTTCTCATTGTAAAACTTCAAATAGAACTATGATTTGAGATCTACCATTAAAGCCCATTCTAAGGTAAATATCACTAATCAAAAGGATAACAGGCAACATTCCACTAACTACTGGTAGTCACCAGACAGAATGAAAAATTAATTCTCTGTTCGACTTATATAGACATAAGAACACTAGAAATCAAAAGGAAAGGCATTTAAACACCTGAATGAATAATTAGTATCTGTCAAGAGTTTTTGAAAACCAGCAATAATTTAAGTCAAATAAAAATCCAAAATAAGCAAAATAAGAAATCTCCTGATAGACCAGATGATGGTATAAGAAAACCACCACATTCAGAAGTTTTTTTATTTTTTATCTAGAAATCTTTGTTATAAAATATTTAAAAGGGAAAATATACTGATCACATTATTAGTAAACCAATATTTCAGATCATAATTCAAAACTCTTAGCTCCAGTAAACAAAAGCAAAATCTAAGTTTCTGATAAATCAGCTTTACCTTCCAAGGAAATACCAAGACTGGCCAGAATTAGGATCTGCTTCCAAGGACTTTTGGAGATACTGAATAGCATAGCTTTCCTTGGTGGCTTTATCTCCCAGAAGATCCACAGTATGATGCATCCAACCTATAGAAAATGATTAAAAATATTTACATAAATGACTTAATTACTCTACTACTTAAAAGAATACAGAGCAGAAACAAACACATAAAAAATACTCTTTTCAGACAATTTATTCATTTTAGCTTGACATACACACTCCCAAAATTTATAACCATCACAATTCTGTCCTAAGAAAGTTTGTCTTTAACGTACAGTCAAAGCAATGAAGAACTTTCATTCCAAAGAAATTAAAACAATTTTAAGTATTGACTTGTCACTTAGTAGATGACAAACTACAGTTCTATTCCTCTCTATTGACTTGTCACTTAGTAGATGACAAACTACAGTTCTATTCTTCTCTAATTTTTGTATCTGAAAAAATTTCAAGATACGAAACAAAGAATATAAGATGGTAAATCTTATTAACTGTTTCATGTAATACTTAACTTGCATTTAAAAATCTCTATTAACACAATGTTTACTTCCCAGGAGTAAATACAAAGCTATATCATCAATGGAAGTTCAGAGTAGAACACACAACATACAATCCTACCTTACTGGCACTGGCTACATATATTCACAACTCATGTAAAATCAAAATCAAAATCAAAATCATTTGACAATTTTTTTAAACTCCAAGACTATAAGAAAAAGTCCATTCAAATGCTGCAAACAAAAATGGTACAAAAAGGGTAACACAAATCTTTACTAAACAAATTTAGACGATATACATAATCTCACTTATCTGTGGAACCCAAAAAAGTCAAATACGCAGAAGCAGGGAGTTGAATGGTGGTTACCAGGAGTGGTAAGATGGAGGAAATGGGGAGATGTTGGTCGAAAGAAAAAAAGTTGAAGTTATGTAGGATGAGTAAATCTAGAGAACTAACATACAGCATTACGACTGGATGACAGAATAGATTTGAGGTGCTCTCAACCACAGGGGGAAAAAAAAGGTAACTGTGAGAAGATGGATATGCTGGACAGCTTGACTATAGCAATCATTTCACTATGTACAGGTATATCAAAACATCATCTTGTACTCCTTAAATAAAACTGTTATGATGAAACAAAACAAACAAGCTGACTGTAAATAATCAAAACACTAGATCATAGAATACTAGCACACGGAATAATCTGACTTAATTTGTCAGGGAATCATATTTCAGTTGTGGATCAATTCAAGTTCACAAAATCAGTTGTTTTTCACGTATAGTTCACAGTACACAAAACAAACGAGGATCCTTAGTTTCTGATATTTATTATAGTTGCTGTGCTCCAAAAGAAAGAGAGCTGAGTTATCATGTTTTATGGAAATATAAGTCAATCACACTTATTCACCTGTTCCTCCCTTACCTCTCCTACTATTACTAGTAAGAACAGGACCTACAGTAACCGACTCTAAAAGGAGTTGCTTAAGCAGCAGTGACAAGCAAGTAGGAAGGACTGGTGCGCAGTCATAAATTAGACTCAATAAGAAGTATTTTCCCTTTCAAAATCATGAAAAGTTTACTTATACACTTAGCCAAAGAGGACAGGTTTTTGTGCATTTTTGCTACTGACACATTCTTCAGTGCAGCAAAAATGCATAAAAACTTATAAATAATGTGAATTTAAAAAGTTTGTATTCACATTATTAGCTGAATGAGTAAGCTATCTCAAGGAATCACTTTGTTCTTTTACCTAAGAACACGAAATCTTTTTTGCTGTACTAATAAACTTAAATATACAAATTCACATCATTTAAACTCTGCATGTAATCATTAAAAACGAATACCTGACTATAATTTTTAAAAGTATGGATAACTTGTGGAAATTCTAACCAGAGATTAAAGACAAAATTAAAAAATGAAAGTTTTATATGAAAGCAATCTTTTTATTTTGTATAACTGATCACACAGTATGCATCAGTATCATGAAGTGATCAAATTTAAGCTTAAATAATCTTGAAATTACATTAAAAAGTAATTTTTAATTGCTATGAAAGCAAGCTCATCAAATCACTAAGAGATTTTAGGTAAACCACTTGACTTCATTGAGTACTAATGGTATCTGGCACAAGGAGAGCATTCAATCCCCCTCACTTATGGTTAAATACCAGTGTATAATTTTGAAAAACTGTAGTAAGATTGACTGTGAGACATACAATACTCAGCAGAAGGTGTAAATATGATGAGTTCAGATAAATTCTATCAGCTTTGGAAAAGGAAGGAAAAGAAATAGGATACATAAGCCATGTATTTACCATCACTGACATGTAAAAAACATAAAGCAATGTACTTCTAACACACGACGTGAATATTACTACATACCTAACTGTTGTAAGACAGTTGCTTTTACTTGTGCAGAAAGGTTTTCTGTCTGCAAAAGTTGTTCATAAGCTTCCTTTGCAGAATGATACTTCCTCTAAAAAGCAGGAAAAAAAGATTTAAAGAAAATAAATTAACATCTTTAAAGAATTAGCTCATGTTAAGTCTTATACAATATTGATATTTCAGCATATTTTAAAAATCAACTGAAAGATGAAAGTGCATTACTGAATGTTCCTCTAACTCTAGACAGTTATGGTTAATAGGTCATGTTTCAGAGTATCTAACACCAGTAAAACATTCAATACAGCAAAGTATCATTAAAATATGGCCTTTGAGTCCTTCAAGTTGAAACCAAAGGATGTGAGACAGCATCATATATATTCAGTAGAAACCTTATTTCAAATTTTGATCTTTCCCTAGGCTAGTGATATGTGATATGATACTCTCTTGTAATGCTGGGCAGCAGTATTGAGCTACAGCTTCCAGTCAGTTACAAGATCATGAGGGTAAACAATCGGCACCCTTGCAACCATTCTGTACCCATACAACCATTTTGCTTTTCACCTCAGTTCACTAAGTTACATGAGATACTCAACAACATCAAAAAATAGAACCTTTAAGAATTTGCCAAATCTTAAGTTAAGAAGAAAATCATCTGAACCTATTTAATAACATAAATGATGTCCACTTTATTTAATAACACAAATAAAGCTAGCAAAGTATTCTACTTTCAAGTGCATCATCTGTTTGCCTAGATATACCAAGCTCCAAAGCAACTTAATATGAACAAATGGAGCACATGTCAAAACTGTTGTTATAAAACTAAGTACAAAAGCCAATGAAATCTAAGTTTAAAAGATACAATCACTGGTATATAATATATCCTATGAAAAAATTATAATACATAGATGATTTTAAAGACATATCCTCATAGCTATTGTCTAATGATGTTTACAATATTTAAGATTCTGTGGGCAAAACTCTAAATGAAGCCATTTACCTACAGTTCTCACCCCAAAAGTACTAATACGACTGAAACCCATTATTGCTACAGTCCAAAAGCTGAGTAAAACTCTTCCCGATCCCTCCAAAAGGGGAAAAGTCAACCAAAGA
This sequence comes from Antilocapra americana, assembly GCA_007570785.1. Lineage (NCBI taxonomy): Eukaryota > Metazoa > Chordata > Mammalia > Artiodactyla > Antilocapridae > Antilocapra > Antilocapra americana. Next base: position 1,850,915 of record ML664653.1, on the reverse strand, counting down.
AACCTTCATAAACATTATTTTTAGAAAACACTTGGCAGAACAATGAATCGAAGTGGCTTTCATTCATACCACTGATAGGACATGGCTGGTTGAGCAAACAAACTTTCCTCCCCAAAAAAGTAGAGACATAAAACTAGCTGTGTGAGCCTCAGGCAAATCACTTGAACTATGATGCAACATCTATACAACAGATGTAATGCCTGGTCTTTGTATCTAGAGTTCTTCTTAGGATTAAATGAGATAAAGAGCTATGGAAATAAGGAGCTCTATGAATACAGTATGTCAACACAGGGAAAAATTGCAAGAACGTCCATGGAGATTAATAGTTATTACATAAACTTATTCATCAGGTATATGACTTCCCTTTAAACATTAATCTGATCTGAAAAAGTAAATTAGACAGTTAGTGAAGGATAAGAATCAAGTTATTCAACTCAGTTCCTTCAACTGGTTAAGTATTTGCTGAACACCTAAGACATAACAGAAATTGCTGGGACTACAGGCAAGAATAGAGATATGAAAACAAAACATACTGTATTGTGTACAGTAACAATATTGTACACAGTTATTTCCCAGGAGATAAGCTTAGTGTACTAGCAGATTGGGCAGAAAATGCAGAGACAAGCAGATAACTTCACAAAGACCTTCCTAAACCATGTTAAAAGACTGTAGACTGTATCCTAAGACAAAACTGGCACCCACATTAAAGACCTAAATATGAAATGTAGAAGTTTATAACTAGAAGAAGAAAATGGATAATATTCTCTTGAAAAGGGAAAAAATTTATTCGACTTGGCAAAAAAAAAAAACCACAAATCAGGAAGAAGGATCTAACTTGAAACACATAAGGAGAAAAATAGGCAATGGACAGAAAAAGCAAAGTATAAACTTTGAGAAATGAGAAAATGCAAATTTAAATGAAATATTAGCTTCTACCAATGAGACTGGCAAACATAAAGTTGGGTAGTTCTTAGTATTGTGGGGATATAAAGGGAAATACTCATGCCTTGCTGAAGGGGATTTACTCATGGAACTAGGTGTGTAAATATGCTACAATCTAAATATCTCATTCTTGGGATATATCTATACACCAAAGGAATCTTCCCATAGGTAATACTGTAAACGGTACTATTTGTAGTATCAAGGAGATGGACAACTAGGTAGGTCTATGTCACTAGGTGACTGGAAATGTAAAATACGATGGATGCTTACAGCAGAACATTAAGTAGAAATTATAAATAGTACACAAAAGCTAAACGAGTTTATGTGTAAAGGTATTTTAGTCAAGTTTTGCCTCTGGTAATGCTGCAGTAACATTTCAGAGACAGCATTAAATTCTGGATAAAATATAAAAGTCAATTATCTATCAGAAAGCACTAAAAAGAAACTAAAATTAGGCAAAAGCAGAGAAGTTAAGACTTAGAGGAATGGAATGGCACTGGTTCAGTAACCCCATTTTTCCAGGATGTTGACCCTAACTGGTATCTGGTTGGCTAGACCTCAAACAGAAATTGGCAACCTTACTAGCTTGAAAAATAAAAGGAAAGACTTTGAAGCTATCACAAGAGCTAAAAGTGAGTGAAGAAGAAACAATCCCAGAAAACAGAGAGAAAGAATATCAACTTTTGCAATTAAACTGCTTAAATTCCTGGCTGACCACTGAACTACACAGGAACACAACAGACATCCAGCAGCCTAAAAGAACTAAAGTCTACAAGCAATAAATGCTGGAGAGGATGTGGAGAAAAGGGAACTCTCTTACACTGTTGGTGGGAATGCAGACTAGTACAGCCACTATGGAAAACTGTGTGGAGGTTCCTTAAAAAGCTGCAAATAGACCTGCCATATGACCCGGCAATCCCACTGCTGGGCATATACACCGAGGAAACCAGAATTGAAAGAGCCACGTGTACCCCAATGTTCATCGCTGCATTGTTTACAATAGCTAAGACATGGAAACAACCTAGATGCCCATCAACTGATGAATGGATAAGAAAGCTGTGGTACATATACACAATGGAATATTACTCAGCATTAAAAAAAAAATTCATTTGAAGCAATTCTACTCAGATGGACGAAACTGGAGCCCATTATCCAGAGTGAAGTAAGCCAGAAGCAAAAACAACAATACAGTATATTAACGCATATATATGGAATTTAGAAAGACAGTAATGAGAACCCAACATGGGAGACAACAAAAGGAACGCAGATGTATAGAATAGACTCGTGGACTTTGTGGATGAGGGTAAGGGTGGGATGATATGGGAGAAGGGCATTGAAGCATGTTAATTGTCATGTGTCTAATCAATCGCCAGCCCAGGATTGATGCTCGGG
>ML664653.1:1775825-1848181 GCA_007570785.1 Antilocapra americana | reverse complement strand
TGTATGGCAAAAACAATTAAAAAAAAAAAAAAAAGAAAGATTTAGCTGCTGTCCACCACAGGGATGACAAAGTTTAGTGTGTGACTTGAGCAAAGTTAAAATTGCCTAATAAAAAATCAACTTCAGAAAAATATAACAAAGTCACTGTTCACAACATATTATTCATGATACCCAGGATAAAATTACCAGGCTTGTAAGAATCAGGAAATTTTTACTCATGTTCAAAAGAAAAAGAAATCAATGAAAATCAGCCATAAAATGACTCAGACGTTGCAATTTGCAAATAATTTTAAAGCAGCTATTTTAATGAAGCTCACAAATGAAAAAGAAAACAATCAATAAGGAATGGACAAAAAAAGTTAAAGCACAGAAAAGAGAAATAAAAGGAAATTCTCTAACTGAAAACTGCAAATTTGAAATTTTAAAAAAAGAAAAAAGTTGCTGAAGGGCTGACTAGCAGATTAAAGACTTTAGAAAAATCAACAAATTGAAAAGAGGTTGGCAGAAAGTATCTGAACTGAAGAGAAACAGACAAAAAAGAAAAAAAAAAGGCCATCTAAGATGTACAAGACAATAACAAAATATCTACCATACACATAACAGGAGTCCAAGAAGGACAGAAAGAATGGGGCAGAGAAAACATGGACAATATAATGGCTGAGAACTTTTCAGAACCGATGACATTAAATCCCACATCCAAAAGACCAGGGAAAACACTGGGAAAAATATAAAGGAAAAACCAATACCTAAGTATATCACAGTCAGATACTTAAGAACCAAATGTAAAAAGAACCTGGAAAACAGCCAGAGAAAAACTACAAAATACAAAGCATAGAACAAGAATGACAGCCAACTTTATGTAATCATATCAGTAATCAAATTAAATATAAATGGACTAGATATTCAAACAAAGAGCAAAAGAGACTGCCAGAACAGATTACAAAAGTGAAAGAAAGTCATAGATATGCACTTTTTCATATAAGGACTCAAATAGACTGAAATAAAAGGATGGAAAACATACGATGTAAACTCTAAATATTAGAAAACTGAAGTGATTAGATTCAGATCACATTAAGAAGGCTTCAAGACAGAGCACTGCCAGAGATAAAGAGCAATATTTCATAATGATAAAAGACATATCAGATGACATAACAATAACAAAGCTTTTAAAAAAATGAGAAGACTGACAGATTTAATACTGATAAAATACTATTTGTCTATAAAATTTATTCTAATTTCACCAACTATACCACTTTTCTGGTCCAGGATCTAATTCAAGATCCCACACTGTGTTCAGTAAGCACGTGTCTTTACTATCCTCTAACCTGAAATATACACTTAGTCTCTGAATTTTCATTACCTTGATATTTAAAGTATTAGCTGATTACTTTGAAGAATGTCACCTTTCAAACTAGTAAGTACCTTGTGGAAAGATAGTCATCATTCCTCATACATTAATTAAAATTCCACAAGAAGAAATAAGTGTCCCCTTTCCCCCATTTATTTAGTCAATTATTCATTTATAGCAATATGAGCTAACATATTTTGTTCTGTACTGTACACCATTATTCTAATTATTTGTTCCTAAACTTGTGTCCGATTCGATAATTAGAAACGCTATTCCCTTCAAGTTGGCTCCTGAATCTTTTCACGTGCCTCATCATTTTTTGAGCGCTCCCTTACTTTTTGGCATCACGAAATAACCTGCAAGGGCTCATCTTGCAGGTTCCCTCCCTAAGCTCTGGAATAACACATTTCTCCCCAAGAATTCTTGATTTCTTTTACTGAAGAATCAAAATTAGAAACAAAGATCTGGATCCTAGAACATTCACTGCTGTGGAGGGGGGCCTTGCTTCTAGGCACTCACAGCAAACAGAGCTGGGAAATACATATATTAATGTATAAACAACACATACACATATACATATACTCTTCCATCTGTATCTATTTCTATTCTACTCTCAATTTCTATAAATAACCGTATATTTAGTTTTTACTCCAATTCCAATCCAATAACACAGAGTTTAGTCTAGCCTTTCTTCTTTTCTTACCTGTAAGTTCTCTGACAGTGAAAATCTAGTCCTTATTATATACATTTACTTAGGGATAAGCAAATATCCTTATTGCCAAATTCAGACTTAAATGGAAGAAAGTAGGGAAAACCACTAGACCATTCAGGTATGATCTAAATCAAATCCCTTACGACTATACAGTGGAAGTGACAAATAGATTCAAGGGATTACATCTGGTAGACAGAGTGCCTGAAGAACTAGGGACTGAGGTTCCAGACATTGTACAAGAGGCAGTGATCAACACCATTCCCAAGCAAAAGAAATGCAAAACGGCCAAATGGTTGTCTGAGGAGGCCTTACAAATAGCTGAGAAAAGAAGAGAAGCGAAAGGGAAAGCAGAAAAGGAAAGATATACCCATTTGAATGCAGAGTTCTAAAGATAAGCAAGGAAAGATAAGAAAGCCTTCCTCAGTGATCAATACAAAGAAATAGAGGAAAATAATAGAATGGGAAAGACTAGAAATCTCTTCAAGAAAATCAGAGATACCACATTTCATGCAAAGCTGGGCACAATAAAGGGCAAAAATGGTTATGACCTTAACAGAGGAAGGACATACTAAGAAGAGGTGTCAAGAATACACAGAAAAACTATACAAAAAAGATCTTCATTACCCACACGACCCAGATAATGACAATGGTGTGATGATCACTCACCTAGAGCCAGATATCCTGGAAAGTGAAGTCAAGTGGGCCTTAGGAAGCAACAATATGAACGAAGCTAGTAGAGGTGATGAAATTACAGTTGAGCTATTTCAAATCCTGAAAGATGACTCTGTGAAAGTGCTGCACTCAATATGCCAGCAATTTTGGAAAACTCAGCAGTGGTCAGAGGACTGGAAAAGGTCAGGTTTCATTCCAATCCCAAAGAAAGGCAATGCCAAAGAATGCTCCAACTACCGCACAATTGCACTCATTTCACACATTAGTAAAGTGATGCTCAAATCTCTCCAAGCCAGGCTTCAACAGTATGTGAACTGTGAACTTCCAGATGTTCAAGCTGGATTTACAAAAGGCAGAGGAACCAGAGATCAAATTGCCAACACCCGATGTATCATCGAAAAAGCAAGACGATGTTTCAGAAAACCATCTACTTGTGCTTTCTTGACTACACCAAAGCCTTTGACTGTGTGGATCACAACAAACTGTGGAAAATTGTGAAAGAGATGGGAATACCAGACCACCTGACCTGCCTCCTGAGAAATCTGTATGCAGGTCAAGAAGCAACAGTTAGAACTAGACATGGAACAACAGACTGGTTCCAAATCAGGAAAGAAGTACATCAAGGCTGTATGTTACTATGCTTATTTAACTTATATGTAGAGTAAATCATGTGAAATGCTAGGATGGATGAAGCACAAGCTGGAATCAAGATTGCTGAGAGAAATATCGATAACCTCAGATATGCAGATGATACCACCCTTATGGGAGAAAGCAAAGAAGAACTAAAGAGCCTTTTGATGAAGTGAAAGAGGACAGTGAAGAAGTTGGCTTAAAGATCAACATTCAGAAAACTAAGATCATGGCATCTGGTCCTATCACTTCATGGCAAACAGATGGGGAAACAAAAGCAAACAGTGACAGACTTTATTTTGGGGGGCTCAAAAATCACTGCAGATGGTGACTGCAGCCATGAAAGTAAAAGATGCTTGCTCCTTGGAAGAAAACCTATGACCAACCTAGACAACATATTAAAAAGAAGAGACATTACTTTGCCAACAAAGGTCTGTCTAGTCAAAGCTATGGTTTTTCCAGTAGTCATGTGTGGATATGAGAGTTGGACCAAAAAGCAAGCTGAGAGCCAAAGAATTGATGCTTTTGAACTGTGGTGTTGGAGAAGACTCTTGAGAGTCCCTTGGACTGCAAGGAGATCCAACCAGTCAACCCTGAAGGAAATCAGTCCTGATGCTGAAGCTGAAACACTAATACTTCGGCCACCTGATGTGAAGAACTGACTCGTTTGAAAAGACCCTGATATTGGGCAAGATTGAAGGCGGGAGGGTAAGGGGACGACAGAGGATGAGATGGTTGGATGGCATCACTGACTTGATGGACATGAGTTTGAGTAAGTTCCAGGAGTTGGTGATGGATAGGGAAGTCTGGCGTGCTGCAGTCCATGGGGTCACAAAGAGTCGGACACGACTGAGCAACTGAACTAAACTGAATATTTACATAAAAGTTACAGAACTTCTATCCATATCCCCGTGAGAAAGTAACTGTAGTAGATTTGTTTACAGTTCTTTTGGCTCTAGCATCTATGATGATTTACTTTTACCTTTAGCTCTATTATTATTACAAGGCATGATATTAACATATTTCCTAATATTCAGTCAACTTTGTATTCTCGGAATGAATACCACTTGCTTGTAGTGTATTTGTTTAATGAGGTAATAGATTGTTTGCTAATATTTTATTTAGTATTTTATACCAACATTCATCAGTGATAACAGTGTGCACATTCATTCTTTTTTGTACTGTATCAGGTTCAAGTATCAATGTTATATACACTTTCTTCAAAAAGGAATGAGGGAAAACAGTGTGAAAGTTCTTCAAAAATTTTAACAGAATTACCATATGACCCAATAATTCTACTTCTGAGTATATATCAAAAAAAAGAAAGAAAAAATGAAAGCTGGAACAAAAACAGATATTTGCACACTCACGTTCATACCAGCAATATTCGTAACAGCCAAAAGCTGGAAATCAACTGACAGATGAATGGATAAACCAAATATGGTGTATACATACAATGAAATATTACTCAGCCTTAAAAAGGAATGGAATTCTGGCACATGCTATAGTATACACAAACCTTAAAGACATTATGATAAGCGAAATCAGCCAGACACAAAAAGACAAATACTGTACCATTCCACTTACATGAGGTACCTAGAATAGGCAAACTCATAGAGACAAAAATTGGAAGAGTGGTTGCTAGGGGCTGTAGGGAGGGAAGAATGAGGAATTATTCTTTATTGGGTACAGAGGTTCAGCTTGGGAAGATGACGAAGTTCTAGAGATGGACACTGGTGATAGTTGCACAATAACGTGAATGTACTTAATGCCATTGAACAAATGGTTAAACAAATGACTAAAATGGTAAAATTTATGTCATGTGTATTTCACGATAAAATAAAAAAGACATCAGAGAACTATGGCCCATAACTGATTTTTAGAATCAGACTTTTGATTCTATTATATGTCAAAAGTACACAATAGAATCAGTAAGTGCAGAAAGGACTTTATCATCAAACCCATGTCTCTCAAGGTTAGACAGAAAGCTATTTATAAGCCCTCGACTATCCTGTTCAAAAAAAGGAGAGAGAAATTAGAAAGCTTTTCTCCTTTTATAATGCTCTGAAACAATCTACAGAGTACTAGAATTTTCTGGTCTTTGAAAGTTTGGTAGAATTCCCCTGTAAAACCAACTGGGCATGGTACTTTCTGCATGGCATTACTTTTCTCTTTTTATGAAAAATGGCTTTAAATAGTCTACTTCATTTAAGTTTTGAAATCCATCCACATAGAGGTCTGCTAAGTAGTCTCATATGATTATTCTAATTTCTTCTGTATGCATGGTCATCTTACTTTGTGTATCTGTGGTTTATCTCATTTATCCACCTAATCAAGACAGTCTGTGATTTATCTATTTTGTTAATTTTTCTAGAATAAAAAGATTTTGATTTCATTTAATGAGATCTACCAGTTTTGTTTTAAAACCATTAATTTCTTAAAAGAAAAATCTTTCTTCCTCATAATATTGCTTTCCTTACATTGATTTTTTTGTTTTGTTAACATATTTCCTTACACTGAACTAACTTTAAATTCATGGAATAAACCCTAGGTAATCAGGACATACTTACTGCATCTTTAAATGTGAGCTTAAATTTTTCTTTCGTTAGAATTTTTGGACTTCTATAATATGCATATATGAAACCAGTCTATGGTGTTTCAGTAATTACCATGGCTGGAGAGTTAGAAGGCAAGGTTAACAATGAAACTAGTAATTCTTACCAACAGTGTTATTCATAATAACATTATTTATAACTATCTCTCACGGGAGAATAGTTAGTTACAGTACATCTCTGCAAAGGGATGTAATACAGATCAACATGTATTAATAGGGAATGATTTCCAAAACAAAATACTAAGTTTAAAAAATAAAACAATTTAAACAAGATCAAGAGAGAACATACATTTTGCTTATATATACAACAAGTTTCTCTGGAAGGATATAAAAGCACTGATAGTAGTAGTCGGTAGCTTTTGGCAGGGGAAAAAGAGTGAGAAGGATACTTCATTGTGTATTCTTTCAGGCACTTTCATTTTGGATTATCTATTCAAAAATAAATAACACTAATAACAAAATTAAAAGGGACAAATCCTTTACCTTTAATCTTTAAGTTTATTTAGAATTTAGATGGTGACTTATTCAAGTCATTTCATAAATAATCAAGAAAAAGAAATGAAAGCCATTAATACTATTATTACTATTAGGAAAGAATGGTTCAGTGGGAGGTCTCAGCTAATAAAATGAGAAAGATAAATTAAATAAATGATATAAATATCTAAGAGTAAATCATAATAATTAAAATATGTTTGTTCCTTGGAAGGAAAGCTATGACAAACGTAGACAGTGTAATTAAAAGCAGAAACCTCACTTTGCCACCAAAAGTGCGTATAGTCAAAGCTATGGTTTTTCCAGTAGTCATGTACAGATGTGTGAGTGAGACCATAATAAAGTCTGCCACTGAAAGATTGATGCTTTCAAACTGTGGTGCTTGAGAATCCCTTGGACTGCAAGGAGACCAAACCAGTCCATCCTAAAGGAAATCAACCCTGAATATTCATTGGAAGGACTGATGCTGAAGCTGAAGCCCCAATACTTGGACTACCTGATGTGAAGAGCAGACTCACTGTAAGAGACCTTAATGCTGGGAAAGACTGAAGGAAAGAGGAGAAGGGAGCAACAGAGGATGAAACGGTTGGATGGCATCACCAACTCAATGGACATGAGTCTGCGCAAACTCCAGGAGATAGTGAAGGACAGGGAAGCTTGGAGTGCTGCAGTCCTTGGTGTCACAGAGTCCAATACAACTTAGTGACTGAACAACAACAAGGATGGAAACAACTTAAGTGTCTGTCTACAGACGGGATCGAGAAAATGTGGTATATAAATACAATGGAATGGTATTTCACCCTTAAAAATAGAAGGAAATCTTGTCATTTGTGACAGCATGGATAAACCTGGAGGGAATTACGGTAAGTGAAAAAAAAAACAAGACAATGAAAGATAAATGCTATACAGTATCACTTATGCGTGGATTTTTTTTTTAAAGGGGTGAGGTGGGGGCTTGATCTTATAGAAGAGGGGATTTGCAAGGGTCGCCAGGAGGTGAGAGGGAAGAAACAGGGAGAGGTTGGTAAAAGGGTACAAACTTTCATTTATAAGATAAATAAGGTCTGAGGATCTAACATATGGTAACTATTGCTGATAACAATGTATTGTACAACTGAAGTTTGTGAAGAGAACTAAAATGTTCTCAATGCTCCACTTTGATGATGTGAGGTGATCGGTGTGTTAATAACTCAGTGGGGGGAAATCATACATATATCAAATCATCACATTGTACAATTCAGATAGGTAGGTAAGTCTTTTTGTTTTCCTTAATTTTTCACCTGAAAATAAAAATCCTTGTTTTAAGTACTAAAGTAGAGATTTTTCAATCCTTTCTTATACTTATAGTATCATTTTCCTATCATCTAATAATTACATACTCTGCCTAGCACGATTTTTTTTGGTTTTGTTTTGTTTAATCTTAATGGGCACTAAAATTTATCAAATGAAACAATCAGTGGGGGAAGGGCCCTGTCCCCACATTACCTTCAAAAGATTCAAAACAATTAAAACCAACACACAACTCACCAGAAACAATGAAAACCAGAGGACAATGGAATGTAATTTTAAACTGGTCATATAAAATAATCATTTCCAGCCAAAAAACACTCATTAAAAAGAATGGATAGATAACATCTGGTTTACCTAATGACAGATGAGGGAAATCTCACTAAGAGCTATGAAAGCTGAGGAAAAAAATCAGAGTTCATCCTTTAAAAGGCAGCAGAGATCTCCTAAGGCAATGAAAACAGAAGGAGCTAAGACTCCAGAAAAAGAACTTTGGAGAAGCAGTTTATTTCAATAGCTGCTTTCACCCTAGGGCCTTTACTGATTCAGCAGTTGACAAGGAGGCAATGATTAGCACTGGCAGGTAAAGACTCTGCTCCACAACATGCACATGATTTTCAAATGCACCCTCTCAAGCTGGATAAAATCCCTAGATTTAGTAGTGTATCCAAACTTGAGTGTGCATCAATTCTGACTCGGTAGACATACACACACTTGTGTGAGTGTGCGCAAGGAGGGTGGGGGGAGAAACCACAGCAGATGGAGGTGTCCAGCAATCAGATGTTAATTTTTTTTTAGACCACCTCATGGTGGTTCTGAAACAAATCAGACCTTAGAAATTACCTAGAAATATAACAGTACTTCATTTTCCTAAAAAGTTGTTATAAAAATTCTGGGTAAACTATGATTACAACAGGAAATGGAAGCCCATTCCAGTATTTTTATCTGAAAAATCCCACGGACAGAGGAGCCTGGTGGGCTACAGTCCATGGGGTTACAAAGAATCGGACATGACTGAGCACAGCACAACAGCAGCAAACTATGATTACCTAATATTTAGCCTCATACCACCTTATGCTTGATTTTCCATACCACTGCCTGTGCTGTGCTTAGTCACTCAGTCGTGTCCAACTCTTTGCAGTCCCATGGACTGTAGCCTATCAGGCTCCTCTGTCCACAGAATTCTCCAGGCAAGAATACTGGAGTGGGTAGCCTATCCCTTCTTCAGAGGATCTTCCCATCTCAGGAATCGAACCCAGGTCTCCAGCATTACAAGTGGATTCTTTACCAGCTGAGCTACTAGGGAAGCCCATACCACTGCTTACCTAAATGTTTATGTGTTATACCCTTTATCATGTAATATAGCAATTTCTGCCATATATAAAAAAAATGTTCTAAAATTTTTTTTAAATATAGCAGCCAGGGCTTCCCTGGTGGTCCAGTGATTAAGACTGCACTTCCACTGTGGGGGGCACAGGTTTCATCCCTAGTCAGGGAACTAAGATCCGACATGCCTTGCAGCACAGCCAAGAAAAATTAAATATAGTAGCCATAAAAGTACTGGTAATGACATCAAGAGATTACTAATATGCTTTTCAAATGGTGATATATGAAAGGGATATTCCAATCTTAAGAAAAAGTGAAACTAAGAACAATGCATTATGGCAACCATCTATAACATTCTGAAAAGAAATCTAGGCACTTCACATCAATAATATGAGAAAGCTTCTCAAACACAGCCATTTAAGGCTACAGATAGTTTGAGTTTAATGGGTTCTTTGTACACAACAAGAACTCTGTGTAATAACTATAACATGAATGCAAAATCCTGACCATATTTAATGAGTATTATGTAAGAAGTAATGCCCAGAACGCCATTAAATTATCTGTGTATCTGATTCCACTTAAAATGGTATGAGTGTTTTAAAGTAAGCTAAGTTAAAACACTTACCTGGGTTTCATATAAGTGGGCAATGTGAAATTGAACTGCAAAGATGAGAAAATAAGTCAACAACTGTATTACAGTAGTGTTTGGATAAATTTAAGTAAGAATATAAAATGTAAAATATAAACACTACCTCTGCTGCATAGATTTAAGTAATTTCAGAACATAACTTATTCTTAATAAAATATACAAGCATACAAGCACATGATAAGAAACATGTATTCATTATTGGTCATTACTAAATTTTGTCAATGTAATTATTAAAATTAACATTCAAATCTGCAGCAAGGGAGTATACTTAACAAAGTTCAAATGGTAACATTAAACAGATATGAAATATAACTTTTATAATCTATACATTTCACAACATGGTATTTAAAACCTGAGTTAAAACTCAGAAAAGAAAGCATTTGATTAAAACAACAATGAAAAAATATTCTTTTTAGTTATATATTTCATTACATATTTCATATTAATGTTTACAAAGATGTCATAGACAATAAGTTGCATTTCTCTATCAGTTCAAAAAAATTTTTTAAAAGGTCAAACCACTTGGAAAGCAAGAATAATAAAGAATACCAACATTAACAAGTACCTCTTGAAAATAAGAAATATATATATTTCAGCTTTTATTTTCAGCTCTTCCTGATACTGCACTACCAGAATATGAATGATTCAATGAAAGCAACAATGAATCAGGAATCAAAACTGGATTCTGGCTTGCTTAAATAATGATTTTGATCCTCCAATGACAAATCGTTTTTTAAAAATGGATTTCATAGTTGGATTTCAAGGAGTCTGGGAGCCTTTCAAAATTATATGCATAATATGTATCTGGATCTTTAAAAATAAAGTCTATAGCTATCATCAAGTTCTCATTGGTATCATAAACTTAATTCTCATGCTGACTCCCGTAACTGTTAAGATTCACCTGAGACGCTAGTTAAAAATAGAGATCCCTGAAGTTGTATTCAGTGAGTCTGGGGCAAAGCCCGGAAAGGTACTTTTTTATTTAATTCTGAGATTAACAAAGGATTTTGACACCTGTTCCCTAGAGCAACACCTGAGAATAGCTGAAGTAAATATGCATAAAGCCCCAAACAAAATATATAATGGACTTTAAAATAAAATATTTTTGGATCAAAAGTACTGCCCTCTTCATATATAATTGTTAAATACCATAAGCAGAGATGAGACAAAATAAAAATGTCATTTTTAAAAGATGAAAATCAACTTTTTGTGAAAAGTACATAATAATAACAAAAGTTCTACAGATACAAATATCTTCTCCCTTTACCTATATCTGTTGAGTGGTTTTCTTATTTCCTAGTCCCCTTTTTCAACACAGCTCTCTTTGGGAGTTCTAGCCCAAATCTCACCTGACTACATCATTAGAGGGGGACAGGTATACAAGTTAAGAGAATGAGGAAGAGATGGAAAATACATGTTCATCTCCCCCACCCCCCGCCCCCATCTTCTTACTCCTCTAAGAAAGATGACATGGAAGAAGAGGTTAGCAGCAGTAAGGTAGCATTCTATTTCCATCCCAAAGTTCCTCCAGACTCAACAAGGGCTTTCCTATCCCAGAAGTTACTAAATCCAGTATCATCTTTTATGGTGTGAAAACCAATTTATATTTAAATTCTTAAAAATCCTCTTCAAAGTGGAACATAACCATACAGAGAAGAAAAAGCTCCACTTGGCAAGTCTCAATTAGAGGTAGAAATTAAACAAATATTGCCATAAAAGGTTCTGAAATTAAACTTCATTCAGAAATTAAGACATTATTTTTAGAATTAATTAAATCTAGAAGAAACAATTTTATCCCAAGGGGAAATCGTATAAGTCTCTCATCACCATGATTCTACTTTTCAAAACACAAAACGCAAGTAATCCCTCTTAAAGGTTTTAGAAGCGGCAAGTATATCTGTTTTTTTAATGCATAAATGAACTGTGCAATAAAACAGAAATCTCTTACAGACTTTAAAAGCTCACTTCACTTTCTAAAATTTTCTGACCTTTGTAGTATGACAAAATAACATGGAAGATTTCAAAATATAGTCAAGTCTGTGGCTTACCTAAATAGGTGATGATATTAAAAAATCCAAAGAGAAGTAAGTTTTACAAAGATGATAAAGAGTCTGGTGTTTATATAGTAATAATGTGTACCCAAAGTGAGTAGTCTATATTTGACAGTGCTCTGTGAGACACCAGCCTTTATTATCATGGTTATCAAGTAGTTATGAAGTTATATAGTTAAAAATGAACTACCCACATCAACTGAACTATAATGGCGTAATGTCTCTAAATAAAGCACATGCCTTCCATTAGAGTGACAAACCTTTTAGCACTCATAGTTCTGAGTCTGGGGAAATTCCTCAGTCCTGTGCAAAGCAGGACACTGGTCACTCTCCCTCTTATTTCCTTTCTCAGTAATCAAGAGAAAGAGAGATGTGGTAAGATTGAAAATGAATTCACGATTGTTAGAACTGTCCTCTTCAAATTCCACAAGAAAGTATCTGCCCTCTGGTACTCATTCTACATAGGTGTTTCCTTCTCAGGTGCAATAATCTACAAGTAAGATTTCACCTCAATAGAGTAGAATAAAATACGGATTTACAAAAATATTTAGTTTGAAAGTTATGAAACATCCCTTAAAAGCTATCATTCAAATTGACAAGTACGAATGAAAGTTAGTTTCTAGGCACTAGATACAATCAATTAAATGAAAATCAGATTTTTTTTCTTATTCCCAGAAAATAATTCTAAAAGGATTTTAGGGGTTTATATTTTAGATGGTTTATATAACCTGGATATAAAATTAAGGATACATAAATAAGTTTAAAAAAATGAACACTTCATAAATTAATATATCAATGAGTTAAATCCTTTTTCTCATTTAATCTCATCTTAGAAATGGAAATAGTGCTGCATTTGTTACCTTTCCACCATTTGTTCTGGAAATACACTGATCAGTACTAAATCCTAAGTTTCATTTAAAGAAAACAGAATTCTTTTAAGTTTTCTCAGAAAATTGCATTTAGTAGAATTATGAGACAATTATTCTGGTCTAGATAATAATTTAATCAACACTGTATCTTATTTCATCTTTTATGAAGATGAAATATTCAAATTATATATTCAAGTTATATTCAAATTTCTACAGGTTTTCTCACTGAGTCAATCATTTGGAGGCATTTTTACCACTGTGACTACTAACTCTTCACTAAACTCCTTTCTGTATGATTAAAAAAATGAAGTAGCCTATAGCAAACTACTGACTTTGTAAAATCTAGAATCTTTTGATTTATCTGAAATTTTCATGAAGAATGATTCAACTTTTTATACACTCCAATTAACTGAAAAATCTCACCACAATCTTTATATATGATGTTTAAAACTATACTAGAAACTCAAAGTATATCTGTCATTACCAATAATTTTAATTCACAAAGGAATCAGTGAACTAACACATGAATCTTTGTACACTCAGATTTCTGAAAAGGCTGGCAATCCTGTTTTTAACCTCCGCAAGTCATCTACAATGTAGTTAATATACAAATAATCAATCCTGTTCACTAGTACAGGTAATTTTAATTCAACAACCCAGTTCACTAGCATATTTGTTTTAGACACACATTGTTCACAATAACGGGTCTCACATGTTACATCTGTACACATAGTTATAGCAACAAATATAGTTAGATTCAACAATTCCAGGGGAAAAAATTACACAGGATTCATGACTATTATTGTTATCTGCCATGAAGTGATCTGAATACATGCAGAAAACTATGGTACTTAATTATACTTACTTTCAGCATTGGACAAAGTGCAGGGATTACAGTCAACCAAAGCTAACTGAAAATGCTGCAAGAAGAGAGAAAATTAATGCACTAAAAATCAGCAGGTAAGATCATTTTCAGATATATAAGGTTTAATATAATTACGAAACTATGCTATGCAAATAAAACATACTAGACAGCCAACTAGCATTATTTTGAACATTTATTGCTGAGACCAAACAAACAGACTGCTGCATTATTTTCTCTGAACAGTTAAGAATAGAGATTTGGCATAAGAATTAACTTAATATCAAGTTATCCTATGTAAATCTGTTTATACGGAAAAAAGAATCAGGTTTTTAAGTCTTCTAGTAAATAGGAAGTGTTACTGAACACTACAAATAGAACATATTATTTTAAAAACTGAAAGTAAAAGTTCAATGGTGTTAATGGATTAAATATCACTGCTTATCTCAAAATGATATATACATTTTTAAAATGAGTATGATAATTATCATAAAGGATAAAACTATTATTTGCCTTTACTGATTTTTCAATAATTATTGTATTCAGAGTCTTTTAAAAGTATCTGAAGTATCACAAAGAATGCACCAAACAGCCACACAAAACCATCCCACATAAAGAAAATCACTGGTTTTCTAAAACTAAAAGGGGATGAGGGACTAGGGTGGGGATGGCATGATCTCACAGTTACATTTATAGTTATATAAACCAGATGCAAAACAGATGTACCTAATATATTAAGACATAAACTATCAATAATGATCACCAACCCCTAAACCTGAAGCCGTATTAGAAAATATCTAGCACATATCCTTGCAACCAATAGAAAAGAAATGCAATTACCCTTTTAGGATATATACCCTATTATATGTGTAGGCAATATTAAACCACTAATAATTTACAGCATCCACTTGTAATAATATTGCATAAGCCTGTCCCCCCAACAAATAAACAAAAAGAAACAAAAAATATATGTCAAACTCAAGGGATAACGCTAATCTTTAAGAATACAAATCATCATCAAGAACACTGGGTGCCGGGGACTTCCCTGGTGCTCCAGTGGTTAAGACTATGCTTCCAACATAGGAGGCTAAGGTATGATCCGTGGTCTGAGAACTCAAGATCCCACATGCTGTGCAATATAGTCAAAAAAACCAACAGGGTGCAATGTGGCATCAGGTTTATCAACATTGAACTGGCTATATAAATATAATTAGGAAAAGGCAAACGAGTACTATAGTTAGTATGGAATACTTTTTAAAAAAATTTTTAAAAGGTGAGGCTTCCTTGCTGGCTCACAGGTAAAGAATCCACCTGCAATGCAGAAAACACAGGTTTGATCTCTGAATCAGGAAGATCCCCTAGAGAACTACTGAGGGCCCACATGCAGCAACTACTGAAACCTGTGAGCCCTATAGCCTGTGCTCTGCAACAAGAGAAGCCCTCACACTGCAACTAGAGAGCAGCCCTACCTAGCTCACCGCAACTAGAGAAAAGCTGGTGCAACAGTGAAGACCCAGCACAGTCAGAACCAAAGAAACAAATAATAATAAATAAAAAAGGTTAAGTCTCTGAATTCTTCTAAAAGATATTTCCAGAAATAAATATTCAAAATTTCCAAGCCTCCACAAATTTTTACCATTAAAAGTAAAAAAGTAATCAAAAGCCAAGAGTACAAAGCAATTTTCTAAAAATCACCATTTCTATCCACAAGCCAAATGTCTAAAGAGTTGTATTCTTTCAACTGCTGGAAAAACTGAAAACTGATACATATAATGACAACTTCTAGATGTAAGCCCAAAAGGAACTTAAAACTTTCTGTATCAAGGGACAGAGTCATCAGCAAGCTTTTAGTACTGTATTTCAACACAGAATCAATGAAACTGCACTTGGTCAACCAGAAAAGTCAGTTAACAAAAATAAACTAATGTCAGTTACCCAGTATTACAATGAAAGAAAGATTAGAAGGCATAATTTCATATGAACTAGTAGTTATTCACAAATGTCTGTTATATGCATGCATAATTACTGTAGCCTACATTTGCAGTACTCAATATTTAGAGGTTGTAATGTTCTGAATGAGCATGCTACTAACGAAATGACTATGACCCTTAAATATTAAATATTTAATCCATTCAACAACTACTTCAAGATCCTATAATGTCCTTAGGACAATGGAGATACTAGGGACACAATGCTAAACAAAAGTGAAAAAATATTTGTCATTTACAGAATGGAAAAAAAAAATCCAACATCTGAACACTTTAAGAACTGCTTTTATTCTCCCCTGGCCTACAAAGCAGATTGTATGTCCTCAAATATCCTTTTAGTGGGCTACCATAGCAATAGAAAACAGACTATTTTAAAAAGTGAGTACTATGAAAGCAAAACACATTTTATAACCAATTCTTTTCCTCTAAATAAAAACCCATAGACAGAGGAGGCTGGCGGGCTACAGTCCATGGGGTCGCAAAAGAAGTCAGCCAGCAACAAAACAACAACAACAAAAGACAGAACTTTCTTGAGTCAAAGGATGCAAACTGACTGGCCAAGAAAACACCATTTAAGATGGCAATATTTTAAGTTTCACTATTTCACTGAAATCTCACAAAGAGCAGAGAGACGCATAATTCAAATCACCCAATTTACATTTCATCTATCAATATTGAAGGTCCTGTAATGAAATCTGGCAGAAGTAGTTCTGGACTACATAATTATTAACCGATATTAAAATCAGCAATGAAGTCACTGATGCACCATTTCAAACCCAAAACATCATGAAATATCAAACATTTCCCAACCACAATGATACATAAAATTAACTCTGAAAGAGTGTATATATTCAAAAACAGGCGTGAGAATGAAAAAACTTACAGAATAATTAAGTTTAACAAACTAAGAACAACCACATAAAACCACCCCACATAACAAAAATCACTGATACACCTTTGAGTAAACTGAAGGGAGATGAGAGACTAGGGTGAGGATGCTATGACTTCATAGTTTCACTTCTAATATCTAAACTGGATGCAAAATAGATGTATTTTTAACATATAAATCAGCAAATAACTATCAACTATGATAATAAACCCCAAACCTGAAGATACCATGGTAAAATATCTAGCACCCATCCTTGCAACCAACAGACAGAGTTAGGAAATATACCTCATACTGAAATACTGCAGTACTGAACTGACTACTGCTGTGTGAAACAGGTACCATCCAATGGAGGCTTCTGCAGTTCAAAGACTATTGCAAACCTCAAGGCAGAAAGCATTCTATAGATAACTAATTTCAAAGCAAGAAGATCTACCTACAACATTTTTTCCTAATGTTACAGTGATTTCCTTTTAATAGAGCATTTCTGGTCCAATTTAATACAAGGTTCAATTCATTACAATTTCTGTTGACATCATTTATCACCAAAGTAACTTTTTCTTTAAAAGGTTTTGACTTGTTCAATATTTCAAAACAACTTTTCAGTACTTTGCTTTCTATAGACTAGGTGTTGAAGAGCTGAACACAGACTGCTCAGAGGAGAAGGTCCTCAGGGAACTGGCAAGGGCCAACTGCCCGAGCACATCCTGTTGCAAACATTTTTTTAAAAATTTTTTTTTTATTAGTTTTGCCAACCAATGACATGATATCACCATGGGTTTACATATGCTCCTCCTCCAGAACCCCCCTCCCTCCTCCCTCCCCCCAGGAAATCTCGTTGCATCAGCCCCGAGCATCAATCCTGGGCTGGCGATTGATTAGACATATGATAATTAACATGTTTCAATGCCATTCTCCCATATCATCCCACCCTTTCCCTCATCCACAGAGTCCACGAGTCTATTCTATACATCTGCGTTCCTTTTGCTGTCTCGCATGCTGGGTTCTCGCATGCAAACTCTTTAGAATATCTCCTGCCATATTGGAAACATTTCCTGCAGCCATTAAGTTTATCTACAAAGGGAGTCATGAGAAAGAACACATGGGTGGGTGGGAGTTTGGTGTACCGGAGAACTGAGATAAAATGTGCTGGGAACCCACTTGCTTGCTTGCACACTGTCCTTGAGCTCTGCATATAAAAGAAGCATCTGTAAAATAAAGAATTGTCAGTCCTTGCAAAGGCTGTCCGTATCCTTTTCAGAGTCGTCTCCACCAAGTCCCGGGAAAGAATTCCTAATAGGTGGCACCCGAAATAGAGACTTGAAGCCAAGCCGCTGAACACAGAGAGAGGCTCCTGCAGAAAGAGGTAAGCAGTATAGGACACAGGGTAAGTAAAATTCCCTTTGTTTCTCTCATGCACCATTTTTTGAAATAGTTTGGTGCAGACGTGTCGGTCGATCAATTAATGGAATGCTATAAGCTAGTACTTGAGTATAATCCATGGTTCCCCGAGGAAGGCACTCTGGATGAGCAGATCTGGCAAAGGGTAAAAAATAATGTACTTACTGCTTATCGCCGGGGAGCGCAGATACCCCCTCGTTGGTGGGTGATGTGGTCTTTGATTCGTACTGTCATACAACAATTGGATGGGGAAAAAGGTAGATATTGAAGTCGAGACGGTACGACCTTTACACAAATATGAATTAGAGGAGAAAGATATGCAGGGGGCATTACACCATAAGAATGTCCTTTTTGGACAGAAAAGACAAGACCTCCTGTGTGGAAGATAAGCAAAATAAAATGAGATACGGTGACAGCTGTAGCTTTCAGCCGCCCAAAACTGAAACTGTATTTCTGCCGCCTCCAAAAGATTTCGCTGCTGCCACTTTTCCATCTGCGCCGGCTTTAACCCTTCCTTCTCTTGCTTTGACTAACTCTTCACTGCTGCCTCGAGAAATGCCTAAACACGCCTTTCCTATACTATTTGATCAGCCTCAACAAGGCCAAGTCACATGGAATAACGTTGATTTTGGTCTCGTTTCTACTTTCAAGAAAGCATGTACTTTATAATGGGCCCACTTCTCCTCATTGTCTAGAATTTCTTCGGAATTGGGCGGACCATTGGCTGCCAGCAGATTTCTTTACAGTGGGAAAAATAGTCTTAAACCTGCAGCAATTGTTACAGTGGCAGATGTGGGTGAATGATGAAGCAAAAGAAATTTTACAAGAACAACAGAGTCATGGAAACCCCACTAATCTAACGTTTGATATATTGACAGGAACGGGCACCATGTCAGAGGTGGCTGCCCAATTACAAAATGCTGCACCACCTATGGTGTACTGGATAGAAGAGGTTGCTCTGTACGCCTGGGCTAAAGTAGACAGTGCCCTTTCTGATGGGTCCTTTATCAAAATTTGTCAAGGACCATGAGAAGAATATGGCCAATTTGGGGGAAAATTAAAAGACATTCTGGAAAAGTCTGTTAGGGATGCTAATTTGCAACAGATGCTGCTCAAACAATTGGCTTATGAAAATGCTAATGAAGATTGTCAAACAGCTATCAGACCTATCAGAGAAACTGGGTCTGTCATGGATTATATGAAAGTATGTAGAAACATTGGGTCCATTCAACACAGAGCCAAGATTGCAGCAGTGGAATCCTTTACTGTACAAAAGGCTATGAAAATGAAGTGTTTTAATTGTGGGAAAACAGGTCATATGAAAAAACAGTGTAAACTCCCACCAATACAAAATCATGGTCAAGGTCACGCAAATCAAGGAGGAAAAAATAAACCTCCTGGACCATGTCCCAGATGTAAAAAGGGTAATCATTGGTTAAATGAGTGCAAGTCTGTATGATAAAGCAGGAAACCCTCTTCCCCTTAAGGGAGACCAGAATCCGGGAAACTAATTGCGGGGCCGCCCTTCAGCCCCTCCACAAATGAAGGGCATCATCCTAGTATTTTGCAATTACAGGCTGTAACCCAACATAGCGCTTGTATAGACATTCCCTGCCCAAAAGTTATGAAGCTATTGGTTATTTACTCTCTATATAAAATTGATACTGGATACTTTGGACCAATTCCCCCTAATACAGTGGGAATCTTCTTAGGAAGAAGTAGTTGTACTATGAGGGGCCTTATAGTAATGACTGGAGTTATTGATGAAGACTACTTAGGTGAAATTTCTGTTATGGTCCAGATTTCTAAAAATATATACTTACAAAAGGGATAGCGATTTGCTCAATTACTTCTCTTGCCCCATATTAGGCCAAAAAACACCTCCTCGACAACACGAACGGGAGGTTTCGGCAGCACCAACATTACTGCTGGATTAACCACTTTACTAAAGGAACTTCACAATCCTTTACTGAGGCTTAACATAAGGGGCAAGAAATATGTTGGATACTGGGGCTGACATCTCTATCACTCGCCACTCCGAGTGGCCCTCTACATGGCCTTTGCAAAAGGCTTCTAACAGAATTATTGTGATAGGGGAGGCTGATGCAAACAATACTTTTGAGAGTGTTTCTTATTTGCAAGTCCATGGCCCTGATAAATTACAGCATATATTAAGCCTTATATAGCAGAAGTCCCTATTAATTTATGGGGGCAAGATTTTTTGCAACAAACCAGAGCAATTCTGATGATAAATGAGCCTTTTTAGTAAGGGTCACTGAACTCATGCCGCTCCGTCTGCAGTGGAAGTTTGATATGCTGGTGTGGACGGCTCAGTGGCCCCTTACAAAAGATAAGTTGGCGGCACTTCAAAACCTGGTGGCTGAGCAATTAAAGCATGATCGCATTGAACCGTCTTTCTCTCCATGGAATTCTCTGGTTTTTGTAATAAAAAAGAAATCAGGAAAATGGAGAATGCTCATTGATTTACATAACATAAATGATACCGTGGTAACTATGGGGGCCTTACAACTTGGCCTTCCTAACCCTGCTATGATTCCTGAAAACTGGCCTGTGATTGTTCTTGACCTTCAAGATTGTTTCTTTACTTTGTCTCTCCATCTGGAGGATAGACAATGATTTGCCTTTTCTATCCCCACAATAAATAACATCCAGCCAGTCCAAAGATATCAGTGGAAAGTTTTGCCTCAAGGCATGAAAAATTCACCAACCACCTGTCTTTCCTGTAGATCAGACCTTGCAACCTATGAGATATAAGTACCCCGGTGCCTATATTATTCATTACATGGATGATATTTTGTTGGCCGCTCCCTCAGTAAGGATACTTGAACAACTGTTTACGATACTGTATGTCAGCTACAGGAGCATGGACTTATAGTATCCGAAGAAAAAATACAAAAAATAGAACCTTTCAAATATCTTGGATATTTACTTACAAGACACTGTAAAACCTCAAAAAATGTCTATCAGAATGGATGAGTTATGGACTTTGAACGACTTTCAAAAACTTTTAGGGAATATTAATTGGCTCCGCCCCTCATTAGGTATTCCCACCTATACCTTATAAGATTTGTTTAAAACACTTGAGGGCTCATCAGACTTAAATAGTTCAAGAGTTTTAACACCTAAGGCCAGACAGGAGCTAGATCTGGTAGAGGAACGGATAGCTAAAGCTTTCGTGCATAGAATTTAACCTGACTTCCCTATTTTTCTTTATGTTATGCCCACGAAACACTCACCTACTGCCATAATATCACAGAGTGATAAGCCTATTGAATGGGTGTATCTCCACACTAAGCAATCAAAAAAAATCATGTCATATTATTGGTTACACAGTTCAACAAGGTCATATGCGTGTCCAATCTTTAAGTGGATACGACCCTCATGGCATTTACCTCCCCTTGTCTAAGGCTGAATTCACTGCAGCTTTGCCAAATAACTTTATGTTTCAAATTGCCTTTGCTGATTACTGTGGCAATCTACTGCCTAACTTGCCCAAAGGGAAACTATCAATACAATTGTCTCCGAGACTCCCATACTGGATGCTCCAACTTATTACATTGATGGTAATAACAAGGATACTCTGGTGTTGTGGGCCCAAAATGGATGAAGCGTGTAAAAAGCCCTTTTACCTCAGTTCAGAGAGCTGAATTATATGCTTTCTATCTCTTGCTTAGTCATGAACAGTCTCCATTTAATGTTTTGACAGACTCCTTTTAGATTGCCTCCATGTTCCCTGCGTTTGTTACAGCTCCACTTGTCTCTTCTGATGATCATTTATTGCAGTTGTTTCAATCAGTACAGAACCTTATTCAACAACGACGTTTCCCATTCATCATTACTCATATTCGGGCTCATTCAGGCCTCCCTAGACCTTTGGTCAGAGGAAACAATCTTGTGGACAAATTAGTTGGCTCCGTTTTTTCCTCTCCCCAGGAAGAACATGATTACCTTCACATCAATGTCAATCAATTACACTGTAGTTATCATATCCCCTTGGCAAAAGCCCGTGATATCATTTGAACCTGTCAGATTTGTTCTTCTCTACATCAAACTTGTTCACCTGCAGGGAGTAACCCCCGGGGATTACACCCCAATTCACTCTGGCAAGCCGAATTCACCCATTTTTCTTTACCTCGCACTTCCCTACTATTTGTAGTTGTCGATACTTTTTCAGGTTTTATCTGGGCCACCCCTGCAGTTTCTGAATCAACAAAGGCAGCCATTCAGGGTCTTTTTTGTGCTTTCTCTGTCATGGGCCTTCCCCAAACATTAAAAACTGATAATGGCCCTGCTTTCATCTCTAAGTCCTTCTCCACCTTTCTAGCTGATAGGCATATTTCTCACTTACAGGGCATTGCTTACAATCCACATGGACAGGCCATCGTTGAACGTGGTCATCTGACCCTGAAACAAATTCTTCTAAAACAAAAAGGGGGAATACTGTATACTAAATATGGCATGAAATACTATTTACCTATAGCTTTATTTACATTAAATTTTTAAAACATGTCCTTGGGAGATGTTACCCGAGCCGATAAACAATTCACAAATGAAAATTCAAAGCAAAGTTTTATGAATGCTGATGTATGGATAAAAAAGTTTAATGGATGGAAGCCAGGAATTTTGAAATTCCTAGGCAAGGGTTATGGTCTTGTCATTGTAGATGGAGAAGATGTCTGGATTCCACTGCAGTGTATACGTCACCAACGAGGAGAATCCATCTGGACCAAAGAAGTTGGTGACTCAGATCACCAAGAGAGTCTCAGAGATGTCCCTGGAGGACAGCACCAAGAAGAAGAGAATGAAAAATCCCTGCCTCCTTACATCATTTTGCCACCTCTACAAGTCACGCAGTAGCTTTTGGAAGTCCACAGAATTACACTATCACCTATAACAGTACTGGATTTGTTCGAACTTGTGGGCGTCCCCCGTTTATATTTGCTACTGGGGAATACTCTCTTGATTCAGTGAATGCTGTTTCATGTATTGATTCTGCCCTTTATACCTACTTAAATCATACCCTTCCATTTAATGAAAGCCGTGAAGGCCTATTCCTTTTAAAACAAAGAGCTGAATTATGGATTCCCGTTTCTCTTGAGGAACCCTGGTCTGATTCCATGCTCTTGTCCTTCTTATTAAGAGAAACATTCAGAAGGACAAAACGCATTATTGGATGGATAATCTTAGGTATCATTAGTTTAATTACTGTAGTGTCCATTGGCACTGTTTCTGGCATGGCTCTGTATAACTCCATTCAAAATCATGAATTCATTTCATAGTGGCAGAAGGATTCTCACGAGCTATGGACAAGCTACCACTGATCAACAAATACAAGCTCGCCTAGTTGAATTACAAGATGCATTGTTATATGTGGGGGATCAAGTCAACAAATTACAACTACAACTGAAATTAAGATGTCACTGGAATTTTACTGCCTTCTGTGTAACTAATATGCCTTATAATATTACTGAATATCCATGGGAAATAATTAAGGCTCATTTGAGACTAACTTCCACAAATATGAGTCTTGATGAAGATAGGCTAAAAAAACAGATAACACATAGTTATTCACATATGCCCCCTGAATTGTATAGCTCTAAATTTTATAATGCTCTATCGTCTGCACTGTCCTCCTTTGATCCTAGAGCCTGGTTATCAAAATCCAGGATTGTTTCTTATGTCTCAATCTTTGTTCTTTTGTGTATCGTTGTTGTAGGCTTCCAATGTCTCTGGTCCAGAACCAGTCATACCCAAGTTTCAAGAATAAAGATGGCTGCTGCTGTGCTAACTTTAAAAAACAGAGGGAGGAGATGCTGAAGAGCTGAACATAGACTGCTCAGAGGAGAAGGTCCTCAGGGAATTGGCGAGGGCCAACTGCCCGAGCACGTCCTGTTGCAAACTCTTTAGAACATCTTCTGCCATACGGGAAACATTTCCAGCAGCCATTAAGTTTATCTACAAAGGGAGTCATGACAAAGAACACACGGGTGGCTGGGAGTTCGGTGTACCGGAGAACTGAGATAAAAAGAATATTATCTCCCTTGTACGTGTTGGGAACCCACTTGCTTGCTTGCACACTGTCCTTGAGCTCTGCATATAAAAGAAGCATCTGTAAAATAAAGAATTGTCAGTCCTTGCAAAGGCTGTCCATATCCTTTTCAGAGTTGTCTCCACCAAGTCCCAAGAAGAATTCCCAATACTCAGGAACTGGATTTCCCCCTCCAGATAGAAAAGAAAGTTGATGTAATTAATACATAAAACTCCAGTTTCAAGACTTTATTTCCCTTTTAAAATGTTTTACTTCTAGTTGTATAGTCTGTGATTATCTCACCATCTTTTCAGTTGTAGAACCCTTCAACTATTCCCAAACCTGAGGTAGTGAGATAACTTTTCATTATTGACAAGTTATGGTTGTATGTATAAATTACTAATTTGGAGCAATGTGTGGATTCCAGATTCAGTCTCAGATGTTCTGATTCAGTGGGCTGAGGACAATACCCTATGAACCAGATAAAACCCTCTACAACTTATTCTAATGCACAGTCAGGGTTAAATGCCTATAACTTAAAACTTGCAAATTGTGTGCTTACCCCCAAAAGCCTTACTTCAGTCTATATAGACAAGGTACGTGTAGTCAATACTGCTGTCTATATTCAATTAAAGTAAATGCTGCTTTTTAGTAGAGAAATGTTTGCAACCCGTTTTTACTCTACGCCAAGCACTCCATTATGGCTATGCCTGCATGCGTGCTCAGCTACATCTGATTCTTTGGGACCTCATGGACTGTAGGCCACCAGGCTCCTCTGTCCATGGGATTATACCTGTTAAGAACATTGGGATGGGTTGCTATTTCCTCCTCCAGAGGATCTTCCCAACACAGGGATCAAACCCACATCTGCAGCTCCTGCACTGTTAGACAGATTCTTTAGCATTCAGTCAGCATCTACACAACTGAATAAAAGGCTCGCTGAAATTAATGTCCTAATAAAAGTTTAAAAGAAGAGTCCAAAGGATACAGATGAGGGAAGAAAAGAGATCCTTCAAGCTGAGGAAACAATGTCTGTTTACACAACCTTTATGAACCATTTAAGTCGGAGAATGGAAGGTTTGTCAGGTACTCTTACAGGTCAAAGGCAAAATTATTTTGTCTTTTTTTACAGATTGCCAGAATTCTGAAAAGTATGAATTAAAAAACCAACAAATTTCATCCCTAAAACTAGGAAAATGCCTTAGAATGTGATGGCAATTACTTTAGGGATTTGGTCTCTGAAAATACGTTATCGAACTAAAACTGGTACGTTTCGGTAGCATTTGTGAGCCATGATGCCTGGCCAAGTTGATCTGACTAAGATTCCCTCAAAGTTCCCAAACTCAGTTTTTCCATTCTCTTTGTAATTCAAGATTATCACAACAGTTTCAAGGAGGAACTCTACTGCACCAATGACTAAGAGCTAATGAATCCTACCAATCTTCACTCAAAAAAGAGGCTCCTTCTTTCAGGTTTACCAATATGGTCTCTTCCAAAACTGTCTTTCACAAAAAAAGTAGTAAGGCAAAAGACATTCTATACTGAAGATGGTCAAAATTTAATTTCCAGCCCTTCTTTTTGGCTCCGTACTTCTGTCTATACCAACATCTGATATCCCTCAGTACTTCCAACTCAATATACTCCCAAATGACCCATTTCCATTTGGAGGCTTTTCATTTCCCAATCCCCAAACCTGTTGCTTTCTTTATCCCCTACTTTATTAACAGAAAAGCAAGACAAGTCAATAAATGGGGACTCTCTACCCACACTGAATTTGCTAATAAATTAACTCCTTTATTAAGACTCCTTAAGATCTCTAGGATGTGTTTGTTACCTTTTATCCATCCATCCATGTATCCATCCTGAGAACCAATTTATTCTACAGATCTTGCTCACCTTTCTTCCTGTAACTGTGTCCGATCTAGTTCTCAAATTTCTCCTTTTTATCACATTTTATAAAAGTACAGGTACACAACTGATTAGAAACTTTAAAACATGGTTCTAGTGTATGTCAAATCTATGTACAGAAACAATCAGAATATGTATTGACTAAATTTTCAAATTCTTTAAATCTAGTATACAACCTTGGTTCATATCAAAATAAGACTAACACACATACAAACAACAAAGTTAACATAATATATATTTATAAAAGGTATAATGTTACAATTTGCATTATAAAATGTTGTTTAGAAACATAAGCTTAAAAAAAGTGTGACACTGGATACACTGATGTTTCATAAAGCTGCATTTGAAGACCAAATATTTATAACCACAAATTTAAGTAGTCATTCGTAAACACCAAAAAGTGCTTTTTGATTAGAAATCACTTTTTGTAGTTAAAATATATTTGAGGAGAGAAACGTGACACAGGAAACCTGGGCTTATCCCAACCGCTCAGTATCAAGAAAGGATGGTTACTGAACATCTATGAGCAGCCATGTCCTTTTCAAAAATGTGTTTGAGGAGCTGAAGTTCTTCTGCTACGCATACTACTTTACACTTACAGGTATGTAATAGAGCTCAGGGCAGAAATAAATATCAAAAGGAAAAATAAAACTCGGCAGGCAGACTTTAGTGGAGAAAGCATTAGTGGATAGATAAACCAATGAGCAGATTACCTCATACCAGATAATACACAAAAAGTGCTAAAGTGCTAAGTCACTTTCAGTCGTGTCTGACTCTTTGCAACCTCATGGACTGTAGCCCACCAGGCTCCTCTGCCCATGCGATTCTCTAGGCAAGAATACTGGAGTGAGTTGCCATTTCCTTCTCCAGGGGGTCTTCCTGACCTAGGGTAGAACCCATTGTCTCTTATGTCTCCTGCACTGGCAGGCAGGTTATGTATCATTAGCACCAGCTGGAAAGCCCCAGATAATACATAGAAAAGATTAAAAGGTAAAGTATAAGTTGATGAACAGTAGAAAAACCAAACAGCAAGGAAAATATTTCTGTCCACAAATGAGGAAAAATGGACAGAAGACAAAGAGCAGTGATCATTCTCTGCCAAGAGAAACAGTGACATTATACTCAGGAGAAACCAAATTCCACTGCCAAAGTGGGAACTGGAGTGGCTGAAAGGTACAAATATGAAACTAGCAGATAACTAGATTACAGTATAGAGATTACTGTAGCAATGATACTGTACTATAAACTTCGAAGCTGCTAACAGCCTAGATCTTAATTGTTCTCACATACAAAAAAAAAGGTAATTATCTGGCATGACAGAGATGTTATTAGGAAATGCTATAGTGATGATGATGTTGCAATATATAAATGTACCAAATCAACACAAATTAAACTTACTCAAAGTTGTATGTCAATTCTATCTCAATTAAAAAATTTTAAATGCCTAAAATTTTCAAACTGCCAATTAGAAGAGTTAAGTTATTTAGCAACTGAAGGAAGCAGAGCAAGAGTGGGTATAGGGAAATAATAGCAACTTTTATTATCTTTAGACAACTGAATGAATAAAAATATGCAGTTAAAGCTTCAACAAAAAATACTACAGATATGTTAGAAACTTAAGGCCTGATTAAAATTAATTTAATAGCTGGTATTCAAATTCTCAGCAAATATTTTTATAATACATAGTTCATAGCATCTCAATTAAATGAAGGAAATGATTCATATTCTACATTAATGAATACAAGAGTAAAAGACAGGACATATTTCACAGATTCCAAAAGTGGTTTCTAAAAGGAAGTACACATCATCATGCCTTTACGTATTCTTTCTGCCTTAACTTCTTGGAATAAGAAAATATAACAATAAAATTCCTGAGTCTAAAGTATAATATCAAATCAGATACCTGGAAATGAAGCAGTTTCTGGAGAAGAGTGTTTCTCAAAAAAAAAATGTAAAATGCTATTTCACTCAGAAGTTTCATGTGAAGCTTAATAATAGAAGGGAGTCAGCAGAATGAACTGGTGAACAGGGGGCATCTAGAGAAAACTGTACTGTCAGTTTGTGTAAAAGAAGATGACAAATACAATCAGCCTCATCTTTTCTCCCCAATGTTTCCAGCCAATTTTATGAGAGGCATTTTGTCATTTTATCGCCTCTTTCATTTCATTAAGCTATCCATTCAAGAAACACTAAGCACCTGGTATCATGCCAAGCTACCACACAATCATCTCTTGTAATTCTCATCTTCTTAATCCCTTCATATTATTCCCTTCAATCAGCACTTATCATCTTCAAATATCAAATTATAAGGGGGCTTACACTGTTATCCCAGTCAACTATCCACAAGTTCCCATAGAAAAAGCCACCTTCTTTATTTACCTTTAAAGAAATTAAATGCTGCCATTATTTCAGGGGAACTTAAATATCTAAATATCAGGGAGAATTTTTATATGATCTTCATTAAATTAAAATAGATGCATTATCTGACCAAAGAATATGGGTGATATTACATCCTATTTTGCATGTTAGCTCCATATGAAGGAAACAATTTTAGTAGTCTGCCAAGATATAAAAATTAGAGGCATCATATAAAACTACTTGTCAAAACTGGCATGCTTTTCTGAAGCAACAATAGCACACTGCCTCAAATACATAACAAATGTAAGCATTATCATTAATATCATTAAAAAGTAATGAAATAAAATTCTGAATTAATTATATGGAGTTACAAATAGGCAACTAATCCCATCTGAGGGTGTATTATATGAAGCAGAAAAGAAAAACCACACAGTATCACATAGAAATGTCACCCTGAAATGGACTCTGGTTCAGATAATACTAAACTAGTTAATAAACTAAGAATAGGTACCTCCATCACTCAACCAAACATGTGAAATCTTTACTGGCCAATTTAATGGAAAAATAACACCGCTAGTTGAAAAGTAAGTTGGGCATTAACTTCATATTTCTGAGGGTGGGCAGAATGACAAAAATACTAGTATTAAATTCTAGGACAGGAAAATGGATTTCATACAAACAATATCTAATACTGGCCCCAAATCAGAGTTTTAGATATGGTAAAACTAAGAACTAAAACAGAAGGGCTGAAAAAACTTATTTGTCAGAGACTTTGATATATATATTGTTTAATCTTTGTAACAGTCCTGTGGAGTAGGTAGTTATTCCAGTTCTACAGACAGAAAGAGGATCAGAAAAGTTAGGCATCCTGCCCAAAGTCACACAATTAGTTTAGTGTCAGGGTCAAATTTTAAAACCAAATTTGCTTGCTCTGAGAGCTATTTACACGGAACCAAAACAGAATGAATCTGTTTCAGAAGTACATTTTAGGAGAAAAGTTATTACCAGAGATAGAAATAAAACAGGAGGCCCTGGAATGCATTTCATGTGTGGGTGAAAAGCGGGAATCTATTATGAAAATAAACTGCATTTTATTTAAATATTTTACCATCTAAAACATACTGTATATGTTGTATCTCTATCCCTGAGAGGGAAAGAAAATGAGGCAGAGAAGACTAGACCTGTAATGGACAGATCGTATGCACTACCCCCACATCAAAACCCTCTTTTTACCCACCCTTCACTCTTCTATTCGATAGGAAAAGCATACTTAGGAAATTGAGCTCTGCTCAAAAACGGGACATAACTGACCCAAAGAATAGAAGAGAATAACCAAATCTTTGCTAAGGAATCACTGAGAATGGCCATGTGGTCTAATTCTGGCCAATGAGATGCAAAGTGTTCTTGAAATGATCAGCGAAAACTAAGGATCTTGTCCTCTACAACACGATAAATCAGGTATTTATTGAGTACATACCATATGCCAGCACTATACTAAGCACTTATACCGTTACTATATAATGCTTTTCTTTATGAAACATGAAAAAGAAATCATTTTACTTTGATCACACCTGGAAACCAACCTGGAGCCAACATAAAACAAAGAAGAAAATAAACCTTTAATCAAACACTGGATCAGCTGTATCAACCAATCCTAAAGGCTGGACTTTACATTATTGAGCTACTTTTTTTTGTTGTCATTTTAACCAGCTTCAGTTGAGTTTTCTGAGCTTGTAGCCCAAAGCATCTATACCAACACACTGTGCTAGGAAACAACTTCATGGAATGGAAAAGTCACCAGAGGCTCCACATCCTTCCATATGAAGGTAAAGTACTAGACAGTCCACTGGTGGAAACTTGGAGGCTACCTACGGGAATTGGGCATATCATTCCTTCTGATTCCTACCTCCATTTATACTAAATGCTAAGCACTTACAGTAATATACTGAAATACGACATTTTCAACTACAAATGTTGCCTAAAATTCTCTTGCAAATAGACAAGGAATACTGGAAAGAGAAGCCTTAAAGAGCTAATGTCAAGATAAGATAAAAATTAAATGAAATCTGCTCATTGCACTGAAGAAAAATATCAAGGACTCCTGAAATTCTTTTCTATGTTCACAAAAATGCCAATGTCAAGATGAGATAAAAATTAAATGAAACCTTCTCATTTCATTGATGAAAAATATCAAGGACTCCTGAAATTCTTTTCTATGTTCACAAAAATGAAACAAACATCATAATGGTATCAAGTATTTTAAACAAATGGAAGAAAGGCCCCAAACAAGAAGACTGCTTATTAAGGCAATCTTGCAAAAACTGCTATGACTTGAAAGTTTGTTAGCCTTTAAATACACCTGAACAAATGAAAAGTTGTATACATGAAGGTTTCTGTGGAAAATGAGTAAGCAAGAACACTCTGAATTAGTCATGGAACACTGCCCAACAGTCTCCCCTGAGTAAAGGGGATTTTAAATATTGCCACCTTCATGGAAAGAGAGCTTTGCATCCATAAAATTGTTTAAGTTACCACTGTACTGATATTCAGAGACAGCCACATACCATAATTTGGGACAAATCTGATTACTTTTTTCCACTCAAATATATTTCCTAAGGAACATTTATCAAACTGCTACTAAAAAACACTTCTGCAACACACAATATGCATATTGTGACAGTTCTGTAAAACAATCAAGTAAGTTGATTTTGTATCATAAGTCATTTTAATAATCTGGTTTGCTAGTATACATTGCAACTGTCCAACAGGAGATCAAAATATGCAAGATGGAATATCTGAACTTGTTTTCCATTTCAAGTCCACTCACATGCCAAAATACAGTTTGAGACAGGCTGCTCTAAGCTTGAGGAAAACTGATTAACTTCTCCACATTATTTACATTTGCCCTATGGCCTATTCCTCAAACTGTACTCACCTTTGACAACTGTGATCTGAATACTTTCAAAATCTACTTATTTTAGTGTTTTGGAGTGTATACCTCTTTTTCATACCAACAGCACTGTTCTGTTCATGGAGGACAGAAACGGTATCTGTGAAAGTGTCTACAACTCTAGAGCAATTAGGCATTCCTAAATAATTTTTTAAAATTTCAGTAGTTCCTTATTAGTGAATTCAAATTACAACCTACTGTAAAGCATTATCTTTCTTTATCTCCCTCCTGACCCTTCAGAATGAAGATAGCATACATTTAGAACATGGCAACCATCATTGTCATAAACTCACAAAAAATTAAGCTTTTCCTAGAACTTCTAATCCTTTCAAAAATCAATACTTTTGTCAAGCAGAGAAGCACTATTTTCATGAAAAGCCCAGTAATACCTAAAGTTATGGCATAAATAGCACAGGAAACTCAATGAAAAACTTGAGAAATGTTAAACTCTATAGAAAGTAAAATACTTAAGCAACGATGTGCTATTTTGCCCAACAATGTTTATACTCACAAACCAGCTCATTGAAATGACTAGCAAAGAACACACCATTTTTTAAATATTTTTAGATATGAGACATGCTCTGCTGGTAGAGGTGAAGTGACACCTAGTGAGACCCATAAAGTAAACGGTCAAAGATGGGGTCACAGATACAGAATCACTGAGCAGCTGCTTCTGACCCACCACCAACAGTGGAGTGATTCAGATGTTCAAATCGAGGTTGAAACCTTCACCCTTTCCTGATGACGGACCACAATTCAAACTTTAAAAAGAAAAAAGTTTACTGATATAATTACTTGCTTATGTCTTAGCATCATAACTACTTTGTACTCTGAAACTCAAACATATGCATCTTCCAGTTCACAGCTGATAAAAGTTCTTCCATCTAAATTTTCAAATTTTCTTTTGAAGTACCAATACAAATTCCAACATTTCTCAATGTTTTAATATTTGACAACCCTCCTCAAAAGTACAAAAAATGAAACATTGTATCTTTGATAAAACCCAACAACCTACCTTTAAACTAGACTCATAGTCTGTGTTCACTTTGAACATAAGCCCAAGCCGTAAATGAATTTCCTTGGCTCGACAAAAGCTGGGATCAACATAAAGCACCTCCTGAAATGCTTTAATTGCCCTGAAAGAACATAGACAAAAGATATCTTTACTTTTAACAATTACATGAATTTTTGCATGGTAGCACAGTAAAATCTGTTTTATGCAATTCTGTTTTAAAGGAAAGGCCAGTTTTATAAAAATGATGTCAATGGATAGCTTAAAAAAAAAAAAAGACTGGGAAGGGGTTCTTGGGGTTTTTATGTAACAAAGTGTATAATATAAAAAGAGAAAAGGAAGATGAGTTGAATTAATTCTTAATTATTCAAATAATATTTTATGGCTTAATAAAATTCTCAGTGTCAATAACTAATTTCATTGTTTCTGGAATTTCCTAAGGGAGAGAGGATAGAGCAGGTGGATAGTTCTGTTTTTAAGGGAGATTAATCCTATTTCTAGTCTATTCCATAAAATGAAGTCTTATTTTTAAAAACGTTTTACTTCTTTCATATTTAGGTTTGCAATCCATCTGTACCTTATTTTTTATATAATGTTTTCATCTTTTTCTATACAGATATTCGATAGCCCCTACATCATACATAGAAAAGACCATCCTTACCACAGCTCTATAGATCCACATTGTTCTAAATCAAATGTCCATATCAAATTCTTGGTCTGTTTCTTGGCTCTCTATTCTGTCACTTGATGTGTTTTTACCCCAAATTCACATTTTATCTTTCATAAAAAGTCTTAATAACCAGTAGAACTTATACAAGGATGAAGAAGGAACACTCTTCACTGAATACATTTTTATATCATTTAATTTGGTCACATGAATGTTACTATGTACTTAAAAATGAAATTAAAATTTTGACAAAGAAAAATGTCTAATTTGAATTTTGAAAATTATAGTATCAGATACACAATATTTTAGGTATCATTTTATATCTCTCTACATGATTTAAGGCTTATCTCAAGTACAGGCTAATAAATTCTTTGCAAAGCTTTTTATCAACTATTCATTGCTTTTATTTAATCTTAAAAGAGGCTACCTGGAATCTTAGATAATTCCAAAATAAAAGTCAATCTTTTATATAAAACTTCAAAATACCATAAAATAGAGTAAAACAATATGCCTATGTCTTTAAGCAACTTTATTTTGACTTGTGTACTATCTATTCCACCTCCAGAAAAACTGTGTATTTATTATAATATTAAGGGATCTAAACAGTAATATTTATTGTGAGGAGTGGCGACAATAGGTCTGGTATCAGATATCTTTACATCTGGTTAAATAATTTCTTCCTGAAAAGGAGTTCAGCATCTCTGTGTTACATGGCATTTCAAATGGGTTGGGTTATTTATGTATTTTGCTATCTAGTGTGTATAGACAGAAGAGGGGAGTCAAAGACATGGTATGAAAGAATTCATGTAAAAATTCAAAGAAAATTATTACCTTTCTTATTCAAAGGTGGCTTCCTGCTCCTCTCAATCAGACTTCAAGATACTCATCTGCATACTGTTAAGAAGGTCTCTCTACTTTGCTCAAACCTTTCTAATAAGAGGAGGTGCAGCTTCAGCCTCTGTATTCTCTTGGTTATGTCTAGAGGCACCATTTTCTAACAGAATTGATTGTGTGCTCAAGCAAGTCCATGTGTGTGTATGTGTGTGCCTGTGACAGAGAGTGTGTATATGTTGGGGGAAGACAACTCACATGTTGGGGGAGGGGCATAAAAAGGTTAGGAAGAGAATAACTGCAGCAGTAAATGATATCAATTAAAAGGGAAGATGTGACTGGGAACAGGAATTCAGGGGCTTTTGGAAGCTTCTAGGGTAATAGTAGAAGCTTCCGGGTCAGGAAGACCGCTGGAGAAGGGGCAGGCTACCCACTCCACTATTCTTGGGCTTCCCTGGTGGCTCAGTTGGTAAAGAATTCACCTGTAATGCAGGAGACACCTGGGTTCGATCCCTGGACTGGGAAGATCCCTTGGAGAAGGGAAAGGCTACCCACTCCAGTATTCTGGCCTGGAGAATTTCATGGAGGTCACAAAGAGTCAGACACTACTGAGAGACTTTCACTTCAGGGCAATAGTAATTTTTTATTTCTCAACCCAAGTGACAGTTCTGTTTATCTTATAAATAACACGTAAAGATGCATAGTTAAATGTGTGCAATTTTAGGTATATTTTATAATAATAATAAATGCTTCATAAAGTCCTAATTAACCTTACCTTATGATATGGGTCAGAGAACTCCTATGGAATGGGTCAGAACTAAGCAATGTGCACACATGCTAATTAGAAATCCAGGCAGGAAAAAAAAAAAAAGAAATCCAGGCAGGAAAGAATGGATACGTGTACACACACACACACACACACACACACACACACACACTGTACAGTTGAAGTTGATACAACTTTATAAACTATATTCCAATAAAAATTCAAAAAAACAAAACAAACAAAAATACCCCACCCCACCCACCCCCCAAAAAACTGAGGCAGGCCTGAGACATATACATGAAAGAAACAGAATGGACGTGGAAGGCAGCAAAGGATAGAAGGATTAAAGGAGAAAAAGAAGATAGGAAGAAAAACAGTCCAAGAAAGGATGTATGTGAAAGGGAAGAATGAAAACACAAAGCATCAGCAGCAACCCTTCAGGAAAAATATTTCCTACTCTGTCTCAGTTTCTATTTCTACCCTTTGCCCAACCTTTGATATATGTGTTTTATTTCATAGGTGCCTTTAGTTCTCAGTTTGAAATGTTACACAACCACAGAGAAACATAGGTCTATTTTAACAAGTTCTCTATATAGGTTAACATACTGAGAATTTTTTTTAAAAAAAATTAACCTGTCAGCAAAAACACATGTTCCAATATACTAGTCGGGACTACACCTTACTGCTCTTTAAGGACTATTGCAAGTGCCTATGACAAGGTTGGGCAATATATATCTATTCGTCAAGTTCTCCAGGTTGTTTCAAAGGTTCCCTCTAATTCAATACTTGTGGACTCAATCTTCACTATTTCATTAGTAGATAACTGAAACAGACTCCTTAAAGACTCCCCTTGCTCTGCTCTGGCTTGCCTGTGCTTCCTCAAATATGTGCCTCCTATGACTGCCTAATAACCATGATACTCAAGTCAAATCTCCCTGTAGCATTTAAGGTCTGTGAGCAGTTACACTCATTCCCAGTCTTGCCCTAACACTGCTCCTCTTCAACTGTGAGCTGGCACATCTCAGGAACTCCTTCATGCAAATATTAGCCCTCTTGCTTTCACTGCTTCTCCTGAGGATAGTCTACAGACCTGAAATATTTTCATTCTTTTGCTTCACTCTAAATCCAATATTACCTTTAAGACTCACCACCCAAACTCAATACCATTTTTTTTGCTTAGTGTTAACCAGCAGTTGGAGCCACTCTATAATCAAATCATTTTATTCTCTACTTACCAGTGTGCTATCTCCAGTTTTTCCAAGTGGTCTATTCCTTGAGGTCTACATTCCTATTTTCAAATACTCTAGACATTATAGGAAAATATCTAGTATCTGTTTACTGGTATCATCACTTTCATAGTCAGCAAACTGGACTTCTTATTGAGGGGGTGGGAAGGGACGCTCCATAGTCTCTTTACTGATCAGAGTTCCCCTGAGCTAACAAAACAGATCTAAGTTCATTTTCATTTCCTTTTCTGAACTTTTCCCATCTTTCTCTCCTATGTGTTGCTTCCACCCCTTGGGAATGAGAGAAGAGACAGAAAAAAGAATGTGTTTTTGTGTTAGGAGAGGGAGAGCGCTGTGTGGAGAAAACAGGTACAACTCAGACAATTCTAATTTTGGTCATCATTTTAATACACTCATATCTCACCAAACCATATGCCGCCAGAACATGGTCTCTGTAGTGCAAGTTCAATTAAACCACCAACACATACAAATTCTGCTGACATCAGTATTCTGATCAACAGACAATTTCAGAACATGAGAAATGGCTATTTAAAACCATAAAATACTGTTATTGATATAATGCCTAGAAAGGCTTACAATTTTCAAATATTAAAGCATAATCTCTACTGAAATAAAAGTGCATATTGCTATACCTAACTATCCATGCATTTTCTTCTTAAAATCTAAAAATGGTTTTTTATCACCATAATTATATCTATAGATTTTCAGTTTAAAATTTTTACATTTATTATTAGACACTGCTAATAATTTTTAAAAGGAAATTATAAAAAACTAAAACCTTAACAGCACTACCTACAAAAAACACACATGTTGACTATATTTTAAAGCAATGTTCATTTTTAATAAGGTTTCTAGAAAGTCATTTTTAAAAAAGCTTCCTTTAGAACTTTACCAAACTATAGAAAATAATGATATTAAGTAAACATCCTGGCACAGTTTGAGCACATTTAAAGAGACAAAATAAAACTTTAAGATCTCTGGAGCCAATAAAGGGGAAGTGAGTCCAGAAATTTCCCCCAGGCATATCTGACAGGATAAAGGAATTAATTTTACAAGTGTTCATACTAATAAAAGAGAGAATATTTTAGCTCTAAATCAGTAATAACATACACAAAACAAATAAATACTTCCATACACACACACACACTTAGGAAATTTAGACGTTCCTTCTAAATGAGACAAATAAGATTTGATGAAGAACTCAGAGACAGGTAAGACATTTAAAGGTGGAGATGGAAAGAGAAGGCAGACCAAACAAAGTAAATGGTGTAAAACAAGTTACATGGGTAAAAAATGCTCAAGACATTTTCAGCGAAATGTTAATACACTAGTGACTCACACAAAGAATATACTTAGGGGAACAATAAGGGTAAAAAGATCATTTGAGGTTGAAACAGAGAGGATCTTAAATGGAAGGCTAAGTTACAAGTATCATACACTGGTTTATTCACATTGACATTTACTAATGTCTTGGGTCTTTTGCCCTCTTCAGCCAACTTCATTTCATCACTGCAGAGTGGGATTTTTTTCTCCTCTCCACTGTAAAGTTCATGTTTTTATTCATAATTTCCCTGAGGCTTAATCAGTCCAAACGCTTCCAAATTCTCTCTGGCAATCTATGTATAAGCATCATTTTACCAAAACTACCTTATTTATCTGCTAGGTTTTTCCAAAACAGAAGCAAACATACGTTAACATCAACTGCTTTATTTTAATAGAAATATACTTAAACTCCGGTCTAAGAGAATTAGTTTGCATAATGATAGCTCAGAAAACATATATTAAATATTAAGTTTTTGCCAGACTCCATGTTAAACAAGCCTCAAGGTCAATGGTGGTTATCTCGAATACATTAGGTTTATGTTTATGTTTGAACCCAAAGCAGTGACAAGGCAATCAGAGATTACTATACTCTTAAGAACACTTGGTAACTGGTACAAATAATTGGTACACTTGTAATTGGAAATGAGTCCTGGAGAAAATTGTAACGTGTTAACATCTCTGTCTTTTTGAACTCACTTCCATTTCATTACCCTACTCCTTGCTGATGTCAACATAATAATAATCACTACATTTCCTTACCAGGCCTTATCAATCAGATTTGGGAAGCTAATTTCCAAAATCCTCTGTCTCTCGCAAAGAATTATGTAGCTGTTAGATTTGCTACCATAAGATCATTCTGATATTGATCAGTGGGGATACAAAAGGTTACAAGCTAAAGAGAGGGGGTATATTCAGAAATATGGCTACAAGTTATAATAATTTACTACTGTACATGGTTCAATTTTTTTCACTCAAAGATTTAAGTTTCTTACTATAAAGGCAAGGAAAAGCTCAGTTCAAGGTACCCTTAGCAATTTGCCACCCTCATGAAGTGAAGGCATGGGCATGAACATGGAAAGGAATGGCTTTATAGATGCTGGTTCTAGTTATCTGTTGCATGTATTTTATTCTGGGCTTCTATGTCTTCCTTTCTTCTCTTGGATATATAATTTTTAAGTTTGGTCGCAAGTTACTGTGTACGATAATAGTAAAATTAAATAATTATGATAAATCTACTGAGAATTTAACAGTTGCTCTGTTTCTGACATTGGGCTCCTCAAATTGAAAGTAGAAAAACTGACCAAGTTACTGAATTGACTCAAGAGGCTAACATCAACTCAAAAAAAAAAAAAAAAGGTCGGGGGGGGGGGGGGGGGTGCAACATAATAGGACAAGAAACAAGACAGATTAACAAGATAAAACCCATAGTTGATAAAATTGCTCTTAGTAATTTATTAGGTCACTATCACCAACTCCAACACACATGTTGGTTGCATGCTTTCTTCTCAAATACTTAATCTAATTAAATATCAACAGACACCATTTCCAAATATTCAACTCTACTTAAATTATAAATGTTCCAGAGCTAGAACATTCTGAGCTAACATTACAAAAAAAGGCATGCCATACCTTTCTCTGCAAATTTTTTTCAACAAACCCAAAGAACTTGTGTGTGTGTGGGGGGGGCTGCTCCTAAAAATTAATAGCTACCTATAAATAAACAAAAAATCGCCATACAAATTTAGTCTTAAACTAGGAAGTTCCTATCCATTAAGTCTATACTCTAAAACTCTCACCAAGCACCTACTCCAAGCTTTCTAATTTTGTGGCTGGAAGACACAGCCACAGGAAAACAGAAAATATACATCTATGATGGATTGAGAGAGAGTGTGAATGACTTCCCTGGTGGTCTAGTGGTTAAGAAATCACCTTGCAACATAGGGAACACACGTTTGATCCTTGGTGCAGGAACAAAGATCCCACATCCCCTGGAGCAGCTAAGCCCTCACACCACAACTACTGAGCAAATGTGCCACAAGTAGAGAGCCTGTGTGCTGCAACTAAGACTTGAGCAGACAAAATAAATACATATTTTTAAGAAGAAAGAGAAGGCGTGAGATATATTATTTTAGGGAGCAGCTAGAGCTGAAACTTAAGACATGAGAAAATGGTAACCAGGACAGGATCAACAAAACAGAAGGCACTTAGTAATTCAGAGACTGTATCATTCTTATATCATTTCATTAAGGCAAGTAAAGGACACAGAAATCATCTCTAGATAAAGAATCAAAACATACAATTTTCTACACTACAAGCCCCGTAACTT
This sequence comes from Antilocapra americana, assembly GCA_007570785.1. Classification (NCBI taxonomy): domain Eukaryota; kingdom Metazoa; phylum Chordata; class Mammalia; order Artiodactyla; family Antilocapridae; genus Antilocapra; species Antilocapra americana. Next base: position 1,808,957 of record ML664653.1, on the reverse strand, counting down.
GACATGGTCACACACTTTTTAATATTTCTAAAAGTGTAGCATTCCCTGCCTTGAGTTTCACCTAAATTATTTCTGGCTGGCCATAAACATTGTACAAATGCGCCCAGAAGAACAATTATAAATACTGATTAAAAATAACGACCTATCAATCTTCAAACCTGTGGACAGACTACAATAGACAAAATAATTAAGAGTGGGAAATCTGAGCATAAGCTTGCTTCTGCAACCAATTACATAATACTGAGTTACACACACACACACACACACACACACCTCTTGTTTTCTTCATTTATAAAATTAAGGGAGAAAACTAAGGCCACTTCTGGTTCTAAAAGTTTACAACTGTGAATTCTATAAATAGGATCTTCAAGAACCTAAGAGATTTTAAAACACTCCTAATCTACTTTTGATGCTACATGATACACTGCGTATAGTTAGGAGGTTTAAATTTTATATTGTTCTACAACAATGTATAATTTATAAGAAAAATATTACAAAACTTCTTTATAAAGACCAATTATAGTTTTGTAAAGTTTACCATGAAAATGAATGATCTGAATGATTATAATACTCTATCCACACAGGTGTTCTTTAACAGTGCAGCACTTCCACTGATGATCAAAAGCCAACAGGACCAAAAGCAAAGAGGAAAGAAAAGGCACCTAGGAAAAGTCATTCATTTCTGAAGTCTCCTCTTTAGAGCAATCATATCACATCATTGTCAATGCACATTTAAAAGCTCTGCAATAAATATCCACGGTGCCCATCAGGTATATGACAGGGTTATAACCTTTGGTAAAAACCTTCCTCTGGACTTCCTCAGCACTCACTCAAGCTTAAAATTACGGAGACTAAGAAAGGACTCTGACAAAGTTGAATATATCCCCCCCCAAAAAAAAGTCTACATAGGGCTTTACAGTTTACAAAATGTACATTATCTCATTTGATCATCAAAACTCTATTAGAGTAGAAAAGGCAATTAACTGCAATATACCTAAAACACAAACACACACGAGCAAACAGATCAAACTAAAAGTGCTGAGAACAGAATACCAATCTGTCAACTATGTTCTTTCCACTAGAGAATGCTACTGTCTTGTCTGGTAAACAGAAAAACAACAAGGGGGCAAAGACCATAGTAACATGATCCTATATACTTTACCATTTATAAAATCCTACATATTTCTATCATATTTAACGTCTGACTCTGAAGGTGGTACCATTACTACTATTTTAGAGAAGAGAGAATTGACAGTTTAAAATCTAATCCCTAGCTACTAGAAATTGGAAAGTACTAGTGTGTGTGCATGTGCATGTGTGTTTTGGTGAAGGAGGAAGGGAAGGAGCAGGCAATATGTCTAAAAGTCTGAAAAGCAAATACTGGTCATCATACATCACTTACCCACAAACCTTGAGAACAGAGAGCATAATCACTCCCCAGTTCAAATAACCTGGGGACCACCAGGTATAATAAGTAATAGAAATTCCAAAAGCTTTCTAATCTAAGTCTTCTTTATACCAGATTCTTTTAGGAACATATACATTTTTAATAATCTAAGGTGGGTCAATATCTCTAAAGGAGCAAACTAATAATTTCAAGAGATTATTGGAAAGTATAGGCATACTGTTATTAAAATATTTTGTATTTATTACACATACATACACACACAAACAGAAAAATGCAAATAAAAGCTATATACTGGAAACAACTGGAGTTACTAGTTTTACATCAACTTACCACTGAAATGCATTGTAATGGAAGTAGACCAAACCAAGACCATATAAAAAGGCAGCATTCTGAAAAAAAAGGGAAAAAAGAGACTTTTAGGAAAAGCATTTATGTCTAATATATATGTTATTATTATAAAATACAGTATCCATGATGTTTCAGGTTATTAACACTCTATCCTGCATTACAATATATTTACAATGTATCTTTAAAACTCCAAAATAGCTTAAGAGTCAACAGATGGCACAGAATCCAATCAACCTGGACAGATCCTCTGGTTTCTTTTCAATCAAACTTGTCCTGAAGTAAAAAATCTGTCAGCAACATACAGATGGCCAATAGACATATGAAAAGATGCTCAACACCACTAATTATTAGAGAAATGCAAATCAAAACTACAGTTAGGTATCACCTCACACCAGTTAGAATGCTGCTGCTGCTAGGTTGCTTCAGTTGTGGCCGACTCTGTGCGACCCCATAGACGGCAGCCCACCAGGTCCTCTGTACCTGGATTCTCCAGGCAAGAATGCTGGAGTGGGTTGCCATGTCCATCTCCAATTCGCGATAGTGAAAAGTGAAAAGTGAAGTCACTCAGTCGTGTCCGACTCTTCGAGACCCCATGGACTGTAGCCTACCAGGTTCCTTGGTCCATGGGATTTTCCAGGCAAGAGTACTGGAGTGGGCCAGTCAGAAAGGCCATCATTAAAAAAGTCAATAAGTAACAAATGCTAGAAGGGGGTGGAGGGACAGGAACCCTCCTACACTTCTGGTGGGAATGCAAGTTGTTGTAGCCATTATGAAAAACACTATGGACACCCTCAGGAAACTAAAAGTAGAATTACCATATGATCCTGCAATCCCACTCCTGGGCATATGTATCTGGACAAAACTAATTCAAAAAGATACGCACACCCCTACGTTCACAGGAGCACTACTCACAATAGCCAAGAGAGAGAAACCACCCAAATGTTCATGGACAGGTGAGCAGATAAAGAAGATGCAGTACATTTATACAATGGAATACTACTTAACCATAAAAATAATTTCATTCGTAGCACTATGAATGCAACTAGAGATTATCATACTAAGTGAAGTCAAGTCAGAAAGACAAAGACCATTCAATCATTTATAATGTGGAATCTAACACATGACACAAATGAACCTAAGATACAGAAAGAGACTAACAGAAACAGAGAACAGACTTGTGATTGCCAATAGCAGGAAGAGATGGACCGCAAGTGTGGGGTTAGTAGATACAAACGATTACATCCAGGATAGATGGACAATACGATCCTACTGCATAGCACAGGAACCATATTCAAAGTCCTGGGATAAACCATAATAGGAGATATTAAAAAGAATGTATAAATATGTACAACTGAGTCACTTTGCTATACAGCAAAAATTAACACAACATTGTAATTTAACTACAATTTTAAAAAAAGTCTGTCAGCAAAATTCCATAGGTAAATCTAAATTCAAAGTAAATGCACAATATAAACCTATAACCTATAATTTTAGTATTAACAAAAAACCCACATGCTAAAATGACAACTGGTCATGTACATTTGGGGCTATAAACATCAGTGATTCCTTCTGCATGCACTATAAAACAGAGATGCTTATCCAGACTCAATACAACCTCTGGCCCCCATATAGGAAACTAGCTAGCTACTCTTTTTTTCAAAAAGGGCTAACAGCTGAGTACCTACTATATGTTATCCAAATTCTATATTCTAAAACTTGAAAAATTTCAAACTCTTACTTAAATATATCTTACTGCATTATTTTAGGTTATATTTCCTCAGAAGTACACCCTGAGACAAAAGATTTTAGTATAAGTATTTTATTTGGGAAGTTACCCTAGAAAACACCAGTAATGGATTTGGAGAAGTAAGGCACGGAAGGGACGGAAGCTAATAAAGGGTGTAGTATGGATGACAAGGGGCTTCCTAGGTGGCTCAGTAGTAAAGAATCTGCCTGCCAATGCAGGAGACATGGGTTTGATCCCTGGGTCAGGAAGGTCCTCTGGAGAAGAAAATGGCAACCCACTCTAGTATTCTTGCCTAGAGAATCCCATGGGCAGAGGAGCCTGGAATACTACAGTCCATGATATCAGAAAAGAGATGGACACCGCTTGGTGACTAAACAACAACCACAACATGAATGGCTATGCAGCTGTGGGCAACAGGGACTCGACCCTACAGAGAATTTCTAGGAGACAGTAAAGAACAAGACTCAAGAGTCATTTTGTGCTAGGTGTGAGGCAACTATAGTCCTTATCCCACAACTGCTGTCATTCAATGACTGCAGAAAACAATCACTGATATTTAAAGTCCAAAGTATAATAAACACCTGGGCAACTTATTGGTATGCAATATTCTCTTTAGTACTAAAATTTGTCCTAGGGTCATATCACATATTTCCTTTACATTCTATGTACCCTTCAGGAAGCACTGAAAAAGTTTTCTTAAGTATATCTTAAAATGCAATAAATATGGAAATTTAATTTCATTAGATCCTCACTACCCTCAATTCTCTGAATGAGAAAACTACATGCTACAACGGTATTCACAAAGATCTCAGAAAACATCAGATTCAAAAGTTCACATTCAAATTTTTAAAATTTAGCTAAAAATGGCTTCAATCAGGATCATTCCTTTACTACCCTACCCTATCGCTGAAATAAAGTGAACTTTTTACTAGGTGTCAAGGACAATACTCAAGGGTTGAACAAATTGAACTGATTAAAATGTACTCTCTCTCCCACACTCTACTGTGTGTTTAGAGGGGGGAGGTATGATATTCCGAATTCAAGAGTAGTTAATTCAAAATGTTCTACCCAAGAAAGTATAGATTTGAAATACAACTGTCTCCCTAGGTGGGGGAAATGGAGGGGAAAAGACCATGGTTGAATAACAACAGATAGCATCTTTCACCAAATTAGATAACTGCCCAGAGAAGGTATGTGGTGGAAATATGAGTTTACTGAGAAATTTTTCTGCTTTCAGTACATATCCTGCATTCTCTCAACGTTCTCTGTTCATAGTTCAGCCTTCCCCCTCTAGGAAAGCTTACTGTCACCACCAGTGTCACTGTATAAATTTTATCAATCCATCTACATCTATTTAAGATGCCATTTTCCCTATGGAGCTTTTTACACCTCAAGCCAGAAGTAATCTTTCCAACCTCTCCATTTTGTCTTAGTACAATGTCCCTAGCATGCGACATGGTACAACAGTAAGAACTTAATTTTATGCAAAATGCTAACATCATTTCTTTTAAAAGGTTCTAACATTCTGAACAGTTCATTAAAAAGGAGAGACATCACTTTGCCGACAAAGGTGTGTATCGTTGAAGCTATGGTTTTCCCAGTAGTCATGTATGGATGTGAGAGTTGGACCATCAAGAAATCTGGGTGCCAAAAAACTGATGCTTTCGAATTCTCGTGCTTGAGAATCCCTTGGATTACAAGTAGATCAAACCAGTCAATACTAAAGAAAATCAACCCTGAATATTCATTGGAGGATGATGCTGAAGCTCTAACACTTTGGCCACCTGATGTGAAGAGCTGACTCACTGGAAAAGACCCTGATGTTAGGAAAGACTGAAAGCAAAAGGAGAAGTGGGCAGCAGAGGATGAGATGGTTAGATACCATCACTGACATGAATTTGAGCAAACTCTGGGAGACAGTTGAGGACAAGGAAGCCTGGAGAGCTACAGTACATGGGGTCTTAAAGAGTCAGACACAAGTTAGCCACTGAACAACAAGAGCTCTTTGAGGTGGCAGAAATTTAAAGAATCAAGAGAGATTAAGCAATTTGCTCAAAGAGACAGTGGCAGACACAGGAACTGAATCTAGGTCTGCCTCAAGAGCTGACACTTTTAACTACTATATGTTTGTTATTTGTGTAATGACTAATCTCCATCCCATCAGACAAAAATGCAATCATCTCTGTATACCCTGTTATCACCTAGCATGCACAGTGCTCTCCACCTAACAGATGCCCAAAGGTTAAGCAAATTGCATCACCCAGTTCGGTATCAAGTTCAGTCCCTTGGTGACACAGAATTAACATGAGGCAAGGTCCCTGTTAGTCAGGAGCTTATCAATCTCAGAAAGAAGGCAAGTCTCAATTTTCCATAATAGAAGACAATGCAATTTGAACATTTATTGAGCACCTATTATGAGTCATAACAGAGTTACTGGCACTGGGAAGACAGAAGTGAACAAAAAAGACAAAAATTCCTACCATCAATGAATTTATAATCTAAAGACAAATGATTATAAAGTCACATGAACAATGTATTCCAAGCTGTAACCATTCAAGAGTTAATCAAGGATTATTTAAGGAATAGGAAAAGAGGTAGAACTTGGGTACTGTGTCTTAAGGATGGCTAAGAAAGGAGAAGGAAACACAAGCCACTTCAACCAGAGGTTCTAATCCACACACTTTTGGAAATAGTGATCTGGGGCTGTGAATGGCTATGTGCCCTGATAAAGATGTATTCCCTCACAATGTTATCAGTTCAGCTCAGTGTCCGACTCTTTGTGACCCCATGAATAGCAGCACGCGAGGCCTTCCTGTCCATCACCAACTGGCGGAGTCTACCCACACCCATGTCCATCGAGTTGGTGATGCCATCCAACCATCTCATCTTCTGTCATCCCCTTCTCCCTCTGCCGCCAATCCCTCCCAGCATTAGGGTGTTTTCCAATGAGTCAACTCTTCGCATGAGGTGGCCAAAGTATTGGAATTTCAGCTTCAACATCAGTTCTTCCAAGAACACCCAGGACTTATCTCCTTTAGGATGGACTGGTTGGATCTCCTTGCAGTCCAAGGGACTCTCAAGAGTCTTCTCCAACACCACAGGTCAAAAACATCAATTCTTCCGGGCTAAGCTTTCTTCACCGTCCAATTCTCACATCCATACATCACCACTGGAAAAACGATAGCCTTGACTAGATGGACCTTTGTTGGCAAAGTAATATCTTTGCTTTTCAATATGCTATCTAGGTTGGTCATAACTTTCCTTCCAAGGAGTAAGCATCTTTTAATTTCATGGCTGCAATCACCATCTACAGTGATTTTGAAGCCCCAAAAATTAAAGTCTGACACTATTTCCACTGTTTCCCGATCTATTTCCCATGAAGTGATGGGACCAGATGCCATGATCTTAGTTTTCTGAATGTTGAGCTTTAAGCCAACTTTTTCACTCTCCTCTTTCATCAAGAGGCTCTTTAGTTCTTCTTCACTTTCTGCCATAAGAGTGGTGTCGTCTGAATATCTGAGGCTATTGATATTTCTCCAGCAATCCTGATTCCAGCTTGTGCTTCCTCCAGCCCAGTGTTTCTCATGATGTACTCTGCATATAAGTTAAATAAGCAGGGTGACAATATACAGCCTTGACGTACTCATTTTCCTATCTGGAACCAGCTGTTGTTCCATGTCCAGTTCTAACTGTTGCTTCCTGACCTGCATACAGGTTTCTCAAGAGACAGGTCAGATGGTCTGATATTCCCATCTCTTTCAGAATTTTCCACAGTTTATTGTGATCCACACAGTCAAAGGCTTTGGCATAGTGAATAATGCAGAAATAGATGTTTTTCTGGAACTCTTTTGCTTTTTTGATGATCCTCTGATCAAAAATGCCAATAGCAGCCCCACTGAGAAACATGGGTCTAGGGACCCATGACCTGAGCAAAGGCACTGATAGGAAAATGAGTTTAAATGTGATGAAGTCATTCTTCAATGTACTCTGAGAATTTAGGGGAATAGCTTTCTGAGAAATGCATTATTTATAAAACAAACTCCTGCTTCAGTTCAAATCCTTAGAGGTTATTAGAGCATCTCTATCAGGTATCAGCCAACTATGGCACATGGGCCAATCCAACCAGCCACCGATTTTGGTCAATAAAGTAGTACTGAAACATAGCTACACCCACCCATTTATTTACTTACTGTCTATAGCTGCTTCCAGATCCAACAGAAGAGCCAAACAGTTACAACACAGAGACTATCTGGATTATGAAATCTAAAACAGTTAGTCTGCTGCCCTTTACAAGAGAAGTTTATCAACTTCTGACCTTGACTGTATTACAGTACTCATCACAACCCCAAATTAAGAAATTATAACAGTAAGATTACAATCTATTTATATTGAAGGCTTTTATACTATGTCTAAAGTTATTCTCAAGGATGTGTGGTTCATTAAGTCAGCAGTTGGCAACCTCATATTAGACTCTCTTACTGCCAAATTTTCTTAAATCTATCTATGAAATCCCATAGAAGCCACTGTCATCAACCCCTCTTTTTCCTGGCTACTTCCACTGAGAAAAAGTTGGTGACATAAGAGCTCTTGCCAGTGAGATTTCTACCATGGGGTTTCTGAGAAAGTTTTTACTTTCTTTGCATAAAGAATAGAAAGTTTTTGCTTTCTTCTCCTTCCACCTCCTGTTAATATATCATGGTCACCAGAGTGAGAAAGGTTATTAACAGTCAATCAGACTGGGTACTCTCCACCTGTTTAATGTACTACAAATACCTGAAACTATGAATCTTACACTGTATGGGAGACTCTAATGCCACAATGATAGTAATCTCACCAGTTAACCAAGCCAAAAAGTAATCCTACTTTTCCTCTCTTACCTCCTCCCCACCAATAAGCCAAACTCATCCTTTTCACAAAGTTCATTTTACAATCTCAAAGCTTTTGAATCTATCCCCTTCTCCATTTTTATTGTCTTTCTCTGGGTAATTTAGGACTCTGTCTTTGTCTACTTGGCCTGTTTCAACAGTTTCCTAACTCAGCTCCCAAACCTCAGCCTCCCCTTCCATACCCCTGCCCGCCATCCTTTTCAACATACATTCTACACTACTGCCAGAGAGCTTGCAAAAACTCAAACATTTTTAACTCTTATTTTAAATTCCCCTGAAGATTCCCTACAACCTAGCCTGATTATAAAGGTCTTCATTTTATGACTCTTGCTCAACTTTCCCAATCTCAGAGCCACCACTTCAACTAGGACAAATGACATGCAGACCTATGAATAAAATATGCTTTTACACATTTCCATGATTTTACACACATTTGCTTCCTTTGCTGAAAAAGCCAATGCCATCGTTCCTTCAACTATTTCTCAATTTGGCAAATTCCTATCCATCACACTCATCACCATCTCTTCTTTCTACACGTATCATTATTATCTGACACATTCCCAAGTGCAGAGTTAAGCTTTTTGAAACAAGTTTCCAAATGAATACTCATGTCTATTACAGATAAGCCCTTTATCTCCTCCATTAGAAATGAGCTTGTAAAAAGGTAGAGACAGAATTCAAGTCATCTTTTGATCCCTATGGTAAAGTATCAAGCATATAGAAGCTATTGGGGAAAGATGTACTGCTGAATAAATCAGTACCTTACAGCCTTAAATAACTTATTACACATTTTCATCAAAGAATTTAATACTTTGCTCAATCAATTTATATAGAATTGTTTCCTTAATACAGTCCAAACTACCTTTTGGACACCACAGTTCCTAATTACAATAATATACAGCAAAAGAGGTTGTTAAAGCTCATTGCATCAATCAAACTTATAGCAATAGAGCAGAAGTTCTGTTTCCATGAAACTAATACAACATTGTAAATCAACTATACTTCAAAAAGAATTAAAAAAAAAAAAGCTCTGCTTACAAAATCTAGGCATAGTATTGTATAGTAATCGTGAAATCAGGCTAGAGCAGCCATCACTCTAGCCACCTGTCACATCACTCTAGCTGCTTGTCACTACTGACTCACAAAACAAGTTAACTGAGTCATAATTTCATAGGGTTATTTATTAAGATTATACATGTAAAATAGTTAAAATAACAACCTGACATTTGGGATATTTGTGAGAAGTAAGGGAGGCACCAAAATCACTGCAGACGGTGACTGAAGCCATGAAATTAAAAGATGCTTACTCCTTGGAAGAAAAGTTATGACCAACCTAGACAGCATATTAAAAAGCAGAGACATTACTTTGCTGACAACGCTCCATCTAGTCAAGGCTAAGGTTTTTCCAGTGGTCATGTATGGATGTGAGAGTTGGACGGTGAAGAAAGCTGAGCCCCGAAGAATTGATGTTTTTGACCTGTGGTGTTGGAGAAGACTCCTGAGAGTCCCTTGGACTGCAGAGAGATCCAACCAGTCCATCCTAAAGGAGATCAGTCCTGGGTGTTCATTGGAAGGACTGATGTTGAAGCTGAAACTCCAACACTTTGGCCACCTGATGCAAAGAGCTGACTCATTTGAAAAGACCCTGATGTTGGCTAAGACTGAGGGCAGGAGAAGGGGATGACAGAGGATGAGATGGTTGGATGGCATCACCAACTCAATAGAAGCGAGTTTGGGTGGGCTCCGGGAGTTAGTGTTGGACAGGGATGCCTGCTGCTAAGTCGTGTACGTCGTGTCTGACTCTGTGTGACCCCATAGACGGCAGCCCACCAGGTTCCTCTTTCAATGGGATTCTCCAGGCAAGAACACTGGAGTGGGCTGCCATGTCCTTCTCCAATGCATGAAAGTGAAAAGTGAAAGTGAAGCCGCTCAGTCATGTCCGACTCTTCGCAACCCCATGGACTACAGCCTACCAGACTCCTCCGTCCATGGGATTTTCCAAGCAAGAGTACTGGAGTGGGGTGCCACTGCCTTCTCCAGGACAGGGAGGCCTGGCATGCTGAAACTCATGGGGTCGCAAAGAGTCGAACATGATTGAGTGACTGAACTGAAATTGAAGGAGGCAATCTATCACCAACAACAAAACATATCTAGTACATGGTAATTGCTCAATAGATAGAATATGATACATAAAATTCTCGGTAAGTCTTATATGCTGTAAAAAAAAAGTATACATTAAAGATAAGAAGATTCAAAAACAAAAGAGCTGTAGACAAGACTACTCAAATCCCATGCAACATCAGCAGAGAATTTCAGAAGTAGTAACCAGAACCTGGAGACAGCCCGAATCACTCAAGCAAGAAGCTCAGCATGGTGATAGGCTGTCATGGTCAATACTAAAAGTGAACAATGAAGTTGCAATGCTGGCAATCGCTTAATTAGAGCAGAGCTGGCAGATGATGAAAATAGCTATGGATGTGCCTTTCTGACAAAGAGCCCTGGATAAAGATACTTTTGCTTAATTTTCTTAAAATCTAGACCACAGAAGTCCTGCTACCAGTGCAGCTGTCAAGCTGAGAGTTTTTCCCTTTCCTTAAGTTCATACTTACACTCCCCATTATTCAGGAAAAAAAGTTACGTGAAACATCAAGGCTTTCACAGCATAGAGACATATTCCCTTATTTACCAATAATATGAATTTCTATTAGTAATACAGTCTGTTTTGCAACAACATTATTTGCAGTCCTATTATCATGATCAGACAAAATGAGACATTTCTCAGTTTCTCTTGCAGCTCAAAGTTTTCAAATTACTACATTCTCTTCAGTGAGATGCATATGAAAGGATATGTAAAATCTCATCATTCCCTTCAAAGAAAGGGCTGTTGCACTCTGCTTTCTCTTCCTCTGACCAGGTTCTTGGAATGTAGAACCAGCTCCTAGGCACTAGATAAAGACAACTCAAGAAAGAAAAAATATAGAGCAATTTCAATTATGAACAAAGATGCAAAAATGTTACATATTAGCAATCCCAATCCAGATATAACTAACAACAATGAAAACTTACTGCTAATTTGAATTTACTTCAGAAATGCAAAAAACATAAAATTATCTCAAAGGATACTGGGAAAGTATTTTCATACAAAAGAAAAATGCTGACTTTTAACAGAAAATTTTTGAAGTTAGTTGTCATTAGAGTAAGGATGTTCATTTCCATCTTTAGATTGTTATTTACCAAAAAAAAAACCTGAAAGTAATCATACTTCGAACATTTAAAGTAATGTAAATTACACCTCAAAAAAGCTGGAAAGAAAAATCAGCTATTTTCATGGAGTTAATTAGTTTATGTGGAAAAACAAGCAACAAAGGTCAGGGAAACCCTAAAAACAACAATGGGGAAAGGATGTTGTAGCAGTACCATATACATACCATAAGTAGTATAAACATGGGCTTCCCTGGTGGCTCAGACGGTAAATAATCCGCCTGCAATGTGGGAGACTTGGAATCATTTCCTGGGTTGGGAAGATCCCATGGAGGAGGACATGGCAACTCACTCCACTATTCTTGCCTGGAGAATCCCCACGGACAGGGGAACCTGGTAGGCTACAGTCAACTGGGTTGCAAAGAGTCAGACACAACTGAGCAACTAAGCACAGTATAAATATATTGCAAAACCTCTATAAGTAAAATAGTATAGCATTAATTCATGCACAGACTAATGAAATAGCCCAGAGAAACTATAAATCGACAAATCTGCATATGAAAATTTATCATACAACTAAGGCAATATCTCATTAGTAAGGAAAAGATGAATTTTTTTTAAACAATATATTGCATTGAGATAATTAACCACAAGAAAAAAATAAACTTAGATGTTCCTCACACTACAAATTAGGGATAAATCCCAAATGGATCAAGACTTAAATTAAAAACCTAAAACCATTCAAGTACTAAAAGAAAATGTAGGTGAATCTGTCTAACATCTGGAAGTAAGGAAAAAACTATCTTATGATTCAAGATGTAGATGCAGTGTAGGAAATACTGAAAAATTTGACTAGATAGAAATAACTTCTGCATGGACAAAAAAAAACACAAAAGCAAATTAAAAGAAGTGGAAAACTGCAACTTATCACAGATAAAGGATAAATACGCATTATACATAAAATATAGTTATATAAAACAGAGAAAGAAAACAACAGTCCAACTGAAAACCTGGGAAGAGAGATGAACAAATATTTTAAAGAAAATACGAATAGTCTTTAAACGTCAATTAAAAATTCAATTAAGAAAATGCAAGTTAAAACGACTAAAGACTAGATTTCTCATTCATCAGATTTCACAAAAAGTCTAACAGATTTTCTTAGTTAAGACCAAGGAAAAACAAGAGATCTGAAATGAGTGGTTCACACAGAGTGTACCACTCACTAAGTTCACAGCAATACCACTTATACCAAAGAACCACTAACAAAAATACAAAAAGAAACTTGTACTATTTATTGCAGTACCATCTGTACCGAAGCAACTGACTGAATAAACAATGGAAGAAATCACCATGACATGGAATTAGGCAAAAGTTTCTTAGCTATAAAATCAAAAGCACAAGCAATGAAAGAAACAGTTGAGACAGCAAAAAAATAAGCCACAGACTCTGAGAAAATATTTGCAAGTTATGTCCAATAAAAGCTTGTATCCAGAATGCACAAAGAACTCTTACAACACACTACTTAAAAAAAAAGGTAAAAATCAGCAAAGGGTTTAAATAGGCATTTCATCAAACAATATATACAAACAACTAATGTGATTGTTAAACAACGCTCAACATCAGTCATTAGGAAAATGCAAATAAAAACTATAATAAGATACTATTCCGTATCCACTACTAAGGCTACACTCAAAAGCTGGACAATTTCCAGTGTTGATGAGGGTATGGAGAAACCAAAACCCTCAAACACTGTCGGTGAGAATGCTAAATGTTACAGCTACTCTAGAAAACAATTCTGGCAGTTTCTTAAAATGTTAAACATAGTAAATGTTATTTATTTTATAACCTGGCTACTCTACTCTTATTTACCAAACAGAAGTGAAACTATATGTCCACACAAAAACTCGTATACAGATATGCACAGGAGCATTATTCACAATAGTCAAAAAATGGAGACCACTAAAATGCTCATCAACTGATGAATGAATAAAAAATATGTGGTATAGTCACACAATGGAGTATTAATAGATAACAAAAAGGAATGAAGTATTAACACACGGATCAATCTTAAAAATATATGCTTAGTAAAAGAAGTCAGTCACAAAAGACTGCATATTATGATTCTATTCATATGAAATTACTCAGAAAATACAAATACATACAAAGAGAAAGTAGATTAGTGCTTGCCAGGGACTGGGCATGAGGTTTCATTATGGTGAGATGGACAACTCCTAAAATAATTTTGGTTACAGCTGTACAACTCTGGAAATTTAGTAAAAGTCACTGAATTGCAAAATTAAAGCAGGTGAATTTTACAGTATTTAATCATACTTTAATAAGCTTTAGAAAGAATAATTTTTTTAAAATTATCAAAATATACTGTTAAAACCTCTACACATCAAAACCAAAGATGAATTAGGCAACATAAAAAAATAAAATCCACCTTAAAAATCTGAAATGACAATTCAGATGCAGAAACCCCACTGATCAGTAAACTTATATTTAAAAGTAAATATGATATGAAAGATTAATCTGTCCAGACACTGCTTAAACTAAGAAAATAGATTATTCCATTGCTGTGTGCAGTTATTCATTTAGGTATCAGGGGTTCGGGATGGGTGGCACATGTACACCCATGGCTGATTAATGTTAATGAATAGCAAAACCCACCACAATAGCGTAATTAGCCTCCAATTAAATTAATTTTTTTAAAAAAATGGTTAGCTTCAGTTGTACTCAGAGCTCCAATTACAGACAGACTATATCAATAAAGATTTTCATTTTGCCTTCCCTTTTCAACGTGATACACCCATCTTCAAACTTCTTTTATACCTAAGTACCAAATTAAGAAAACCGAAGAATCATTTTGTTGCCATTTGGTTTTGCTGGCTTTAACTCCCACACTTTGGATCATCTTTGGCCAATAAATTAATTCAGAATAAACTAATTCTTTTAATACAAGGTAATCAAAATCACTGCAGATGGTGACTGCAGCCATGAAATTAAAAGACACTTGCTCCTTGGAAGAAAAGCTATGACTAACCTAGACAGCATATTAAAAAGCAGAGACATTATTTTCTGACAAAGGTCCATCTAGTCAAAGCTATGGTTTTTTCAGTAGTCATGTATGGTATGAGAGATGGATTATAAAGAAGCTGAGCACCGAACAATTGATACTTTTAACCTGTGGTGTTGGAGAAGACTCTTGAGAGTCCCTTGGACTGCAAGGAGATCAAACCAGTCAATCCTAAAAGAAATCAGTCCTGAATATTCATTGGAAGGACTGATGCTGAAGCTGAAGCTCCAATAGTTTGGCCACCTGATGAGAAGAGCTCACTTCTTGGAAAAGATACTGATGCTGGGAAAGATTGAAAGTGGGAAGAGAAGAGGACAATAGAGGATGTGATGGTTGGATGGCATTGCCGACTCAATGGACATGAGGTTGAGCAAGCTCCAGGAGTTGGTGAAGGACAGGGAAGCCTGGCATGCTGCGGTCCATGGGGTCACAGAGTCGGACATGACTGAGCAACTGAACTAAATCATACAAGACAGAGCAAATCAAGAACACTCATTTTTCTTTTTCCAATCCCTTTTCCCTAGAATAGTTTCAATTAACAAAACAAACAGAAAAGCAAGAGCACAATTCGTTTTGAGTAGAACCAGCAGTGATCTGCCAGAGAAGAGAAGAGTGGGGCATGCAAATGTGCACTAACCTTCCAGTAGTCAGATTGTAAACTGTAGTACCTCTGGTATGCAGATAATGCTGAAAGAGAGAAAATAAGCATGAGTCACAATTCTGTTCCATTTCAAAATCAATTAATACAAGTTTCAAGAAACATTACAACAAAACTCCCACCATACCCACCTCCAAGCAGACACTGATATTTAAAATCAAACAATTTAGAACTCTGTGGCATCCCTACTCATAGTCAGACAAGGTAACAAATGTCAAATATATAGGAGTTCAAGGAAGTAAAACCATGGTCACGTTTCTTGAACAGAATTCAGGCAACCTCTTGAATCAACCTGACCTTCCTCAGAAACCAAAACTGATAAATGGATTAATATTCTAGAATGTGATGGGTCATTTGTTCTAATAAGTGATCTCACTTCCAAAAGTGACTTAAGAGCTCAACTATCTCAAAGAGCAAAGGAACTACAGTTGACTACTGAACAACACAGGGGATAAGGGGCACTGACCTCTGCACAGTAGAAAAGCTTTGTATAACTTATAGTCTACCCTCTGTATTCACAGCTCTGTATCCTTCGATTTAACCAACCACAGATCATGTAGTACCTGTAGTATTTATTACTGAAAAAGTTTCATGTGTAAGTGGACCTGTGAAGTTCAAATCCCTGTTGTTCAAGGGTCGATTGTATTCCTTTTGTGGTGCTTCCTTTCATATTATCAACAAAAAACCTAGTCCACAATTACCTTACTCCAAACTCCAGCTCAATTCTAAAATAGGGCATCTCATATCCCTAAATCCATCTCAAGGTATAACAGGCTCTGGAAACAATTACAGTACAGTCGTCCCTTGGTAACTGCAGTGAATTAGTCCCAGGACCACAAATATACCAAAATCCACTGTGATCAAATCCCATAGTTGGCCTTACATGTGCAGACTCCACATCCACAGATCATAAACACACTAGTACATACATGTACTGAAAAAAACTCTCATGTAAGTGAACTTGCGCAGCTCAAACCGGTGTTGTTGAATGGTCAACTGTAGCTCTTATCAATCCAAAAACTCACTGTGAAGTGAAAGCTGCTCAGTCATGTCCGACTCTTTGTGACCCCATGCTATACAGTCCATGGAATTCTCCAGGCTAAAATACTGGAGTGGGTAGCCATTCCCTTTCCAGGGGACCTTCTCAACACCAGGTATCCTGCATTGCAGGCAGATTTTCTACCAGCTGAGCCACGAGGGAAGCCCATTAAAGAGGAGGTAAAGTTATACATGGGAGAGAGACCTTTTTATAAAAACTCATGAGCAGTAAGTCATGGGGATGTAATGTACAGCAAGATGACTATAATTAATAATACTATATTGCATATTGGTAGCTACTCAGTAAATCTTAAAAGCTTTCATCACAACGGGAAAAAATTGTAACTGTATATGGTGAAAGATGTTAACAAGACTTCCTATGATCATTCCATAGTATATGCAAATATCAAATCATCTTGTTATACACCTGAAACTCAGTTATATTATCAATTATACCTCAGTTTTCAAAAAGAATTAACATATTTTCAAATAAAACTTCCAACAAGGATAATAATTTTGTGTGTGTGTTTGGAACAAAGAAAGGTTTATTGCAGGGCTAAGTAAGAAGAACAGGGCAGTTCATGCTCAAAAGACCTGAACTCCCTGCCTTTTCTTGGTGTTGTATTTTCTTTTTAAACTGGAGGATAATTGCTTTACAATAGTTTCTGCTATATAACAATATGAACCAGCTGTAAGTATATATATATATATCACTCCCTACTGTCTTGAGCCTCCCTCCTACCCGCCCCCAGCATCCCTCTTAGGTCACCACAAAGTAAATAAGATTTTCAACAAGTATAATAAAATTCTATACTAATAAAAATGGGGTGGGTGGAAATTAATATTATCTGAAATCCCAGGTATGTTTTCATAATGTTTATCAATAAGCTGCCAAAATGAATACCATATAGAGAACTTTCTGAATGTTCTAATTAGAGAAGCATCACCTCAAATCATCACATATCTAAACAAATAACTTATTTGAATAATGTTCATCTTTTTTGCACAAAGATGATGCCAACCAAATACTGAAAGGACATTTAGATTGTAATTTTTCCAGCTCTGAGGAAGAGCTGATTTCAAGCCATCTTCTGTTTTCTAATTCTTCATACAGGAGTGTAGGTAGCTAATAAAGATCAATGATTCATTGTTTTCTAAAAAGAAAAACAAACCAACTGATCAGGCTAGACAGAGGAGTCAAACAAGGTTTGACTGATTTTACAGAGGACAGTCATGGAAAAGGTGTTTTCTCTACTAGATGTGAACAGGAAGTATGTGTCACCAACTGCCACCACAAGGGAAACTGGTCTTAAGGTGAAGCCCATAGAGGATAGCAATAAGATGGAAAGTAGCTGGATGCTTCTAGACTTCGAACTACGTCCAGTGCACAACCTGCCTATGAACTTTCAACTATGTGAGGGACAAACTCTCCCTATTGTTTAAGCTAGAATCAAGTCTAGGATATTTTTGCCTAGAAACATTCTAACCAGGAGAAGGCAAGGTCCCTGAGAATTTTGTGCAGTCACCATACCAAACCTGGACTGCCCCTTTAATAGGAATTTCAACAAACATGGAGGCTACGTTTCCAATAATCTGAGTATATATTACATGATTTCATAAAATATTCATTTTTTTGGATTTGAAGAGCTCTTACAGAAACAGTACAATGTCCTCCAAAGTAACTAAAAGTGAAGTATAAGAAGCCCTTGTGATTACCAGTTGGGAGATGATGAACTGAAAAATAAATACAAGCCTTCAAGTTCAAAGTAACAAAAGTAAATGCTCCAAACTGCAAGTACAGATGTATAATAGAGACACTTCTTCAAAGAACATTTGTTATCTTTCCATTCACTTACACAGTTTTCAACAACTAGGGGTGTGTTTGTGTGTGGTGTGGTGTGGTGTGTGTATAAGTACTATTTTCAGTCACTCAGTCATGTCTGACTCTATGCGACCCCATAGACTGTAGCCCTCCAGGCTATTCTGTCCACCCAATTTTCCAGGCAAGAACACTGTAGTGGGTTGTCATTTCCTACTTCAGAGGATCTTGGCAGGTGGATTCTTTACCACTGTTGCTACCTGGGAAGCCCCCTGAACAATTATACACTGCTCCAGCAGGCCTAGGATCCTATTTTAAGAAAGACTTTAACATATTAAACATGCTTCCTAATCCAAACAAATCATTAAGACTTTACAAGCACCCATCACCAGAGTCTCTCTAGTGAAATTCTTTTAACCAAAGCACAATTCTTATTTCTAATCTTTAAGTCAGCTACCTATCATGAAAATAAATCCCTACTACACTATAACTAGATATTCCTGAACACTTTAATAGAAAATGAGGGAAATTATTTATTTGGACATCCTTATATTGCAGGGCAAAGACTAATAGTTTTGCCAAGAGAATGCACTGGTCATAGCAAACACCCTCTTCCAACGACACAAGAGAAAACTCTACACATGGACATCACCAGATGGTCAACACCGAAATCAGATTGATTATATTCTTTGCAGTGAAAGATGGAGAAGCTCTATACAGTCTCCACAAACAAGACTAGGAGCTGACTGTGGCTCAGATCATGAACTTCTTATTGCCAAATCCAGACTGAAATTGAAGAAAGTAGGGAAAACCATTCAGGGATGACTTAAATCAAATCCCTTATGATTATACAGTGGAAGTGAGAAATAGATTTAAGGGATTAGATCTGATAGAGTGCCTGATGAAGTATGGACAGAGGTTCAGGTTCATGACATTGTACAGGAGACAGGGATTAAGACCATCCCCAAGGAAAAGAAATGCAAAAAAGCAAAATGGCTGTATGAAGAGGCCTTACAAATAGCTGTGAAAAGAAGGGACATGAAAAGCAAAGGAGAAAAGGAAAAATATTCCCATATGAATGCAGAGTTCCAAAGAATAGCAAAGAGAGATTAAGAAAGCCTTCCTCAGCGATCAATGCAAAGAAATAGAGGAAAACAACAGAATGGGTAAGACTAGAGATCTCTTCAGGAAAATTAGAGATACCAAGGGAACATTTCATGCAAAGATGGGCTCGATAAAGGACAGAAATTGGTAGGGACCTAGCAGAAACAAAAGATATTAAGAAGACATGGCAAGAATACACAGAAGAACTGTACAAAAAATATCTTCACGACTCAGATAATCATGATGGTGCAATCACTCACCTAGAGCCAGACATCCTGGAATGCGAAGTCAAGTGGGCCTTAGAAAGCATCACTAGGAACAAAGCTAGTAGAGGTCTTGGAATTACAGTTGAGCTATTTCAAATTCTAAAAGATGATGCTGTGAAAGTGCTGCACTCAATATGCCAGCAAAGTTGGAAAACTCAGCAATGGCCACAGGACTGGGATAGGTCAGTTTTCATTTCAATCCCAAAGAAAGGCAATGCCAAAGAATGCTCAAACTACCACACAATTGCACTCATCTCACACGCTAGTAAAGTAATGCTCAAAATTCTCCAAGCCAGGCTTCAGCAATATGTGAACCATGAACTTCCAGATGTTCAAGCTGGTTTTAGAAAAGGCAGAGGAACCAGAGATCAAAGTGTCAACATCCGATGGATCATTGAAAAAGAGAGTTCCAGAAAAATATCCATTTCTGCTTTATTCACTATGCCAAAGCCTTTGACTGTGTGGACCACAATAAACTGTGGAAAATTCTGAAAGAAATGGGAATACCAGACCACCTGACCTGCCTCTTCAGAAACTGTACGCAGGTCAGGAAGCAACAGTTAGAACTGGACATGGAACAACAGACTGGTTCCAGATAGGAAAAGGAGTATGTCAAGGCTGTATATTGTCAACCTGCTTACTTAACTTGTATGCAGAGTACATCATGAGAAACACTGGGCTAGAAGAAGCACAAGCTGGAATCAAGATTGCCGGGAGAAATATCAATAACCTCAGATATGCAGATAACACCACCCTTATGGCAGAAAGTGAAGAGGAACTAAAAAGCCTCTTGATGAGAGTGAAAGAGGAGAGTGAAAAAGTTGGCTTAAAGCTCAACATTCAGAAAACTAAGATCATGGCATCTGGTCCCATCACTTCATGGGAAATAGATGGAGAAACAGTGGAAACAGTGACAGACTTTATTTTTTGGGGCTCCAAAATCACTGCAGATGGTGATTGCAGCCATGAAATTAAGACGCTTACTCCTTGGAAGGAAAGTTATGACCAACCTAGACAGCACATTGAAAAGCAGAGACATTACTGTGCCAACAAAGGTCCTTCCAGTCAAGGCTATGGTTTTTCCAGTGGTGATATATGGATGTGAGAGTTGGACAGTGAAGAAAGCTGAGCCCTGAAGAATTGATGCTTTTGACCTGTGGTGTTGGAGAAGACTCTTGAGAGTCCCTTGGACTGCATGGAGATCCAACCAGTCCATCCTAAAGGAGATCAGTCCTGGGTGTTCATTGGAAAGACTGCTGTTGAAGCTGAAGCTCCAGTACTTTGGCCACCTCATGCGAAGAGTTGCCTCACTGGAAACGACCCTGATGCTGGGAAGGACTGGGGGCAGGAGGTGAAGGGGACAACAGAGAAGGAGGTGGCTGAATGGCATCACCGACTCGATGGACATGGATTTGGGTAGACTCCGGGAGTTAGTGATGGACAGGAGGCCTGGCGTGCTGCAGTTCATGGGGTCGCAAAGAGTCGGACACGACTGAGCGACTGAACTGAACTGATATTGCTTAAAAACCAATTTCAGGATTGTAGCATATGCCTAACAACTTTTCCTTCCCTAAACCACCTAATCTTCACTTTGTGATTCTAAGTTATTTATTGGCTTAAGAAGTCCTTGTTCATGCCACTAGGAAATCTTTTTAACAGTACTTTAGGCAAGCCTGCTGTTTTCTTCTGCCACTTAACCAAGAATGGTGTCCTCAAACACCATTAGGTTCAACTCTCTATCCACCGATTTCCAAAGCTCAGATCTTTTTAATCCTCGAAATCATTATAGACTTAAAATAACATTTTTTTATAATTTTGAATTTTATTTTTAAATAAGTCTATTTAGTCTCGTTGATTATTTAAAAGGAGAAAAATATAATGAACTTAAATTATTATAGAAAATTGGCAAATTTAACAAAAGAACTGGGTCTTAAAAAAAAAGAGAAAAAATGCAAATGAGAAGTTAAATTTACCTTTAATAACAAGTTAACGATTCTGTAACCTTTCTCATTCTTTTATTTTGTCCCTTACTTCATAAAAATAGGAGGAAGAGTGAAGTCAAACAAGGAAATTGTCAAGGATAAAAGAATCACCTACACCGTCGGGAGAGGTGCTACACAGTCATCTGCCCTTTAACTTCACGATTGTGCTTGTACCATTTTTATGTATGAAAATGATGAAATTAAACAGTAACAGTAATACTCTGTAGTGTTAAGAAAAATATTCAACAGTGGCAAGAATTCAAGAAAATAATCAGTTTTATTATTCTATTGGTACTATAAGTATAAATTGGCAAAAAAATTTTAGCATAATTTAGCACTATCTATCAAAACTCTGAGTGTGTGTGTATATACACGCACACGCTTTCACTCAGTAAAACTTACCACTTCAAGCTATCCTTCTAAGAATATAAACACAGATCTGTGCAAAAAGTTAGTTACAAGGACAAACAATACAATGAGTATACATACAGTCTACATGTTCAATAGGGAACTGTTCTACCTATACAATAGAATACTATGCAGTGAACTGAAAAGTAAATTACAAAGCATGTTTTTGAGACAGAGATTAACCTGATACACTATGCTAAAATTGCAGCATTTAGCTCAACTTTAAATACTGAAAACTAAGATTTATATCAAAAATGTTTTTTAGGACTTCCCTGGTGGTCCAGTGGTTGGGAGTCCAGCTGCCAACGCCAAGGACAGTTTTATCCCTGGTCCAGGAGGATTCCACATGCTGCAGAGCAACTAAGCCTGTGCCTCACGATTATTGAGCCTGTGCTCTAGAGCCTGGGAGCCCCAACTACTGAGCCCGTGCTCCACAACAAGAGCAGCCACCGCAATGAGAAGTCTGTGCACTGCAACTAGAAAAGCCTGTGTGCAGCAATGACGAGTGCAGCCCCCCAAAAATAATTCAATTTATTTTTAAAAAATATTTGCCTTGGCAGTTCTCTGGCAACCCAATGCTGAGGACTCCATGCTTCCATTGCAGGAGGCACAGGTGTGACTCCTGGTTGGGGAACTAAGATCCCATATGCAACAGGGCATGGACAAAAAAAAAAACAAGTGCCTATAGTGGTGTGGCCGGGGGGAAAAAATAAATCTGCCTCTAAATGATAAAATATAAATGAGCCATTAAGGCATTCCTATAATATTTCTTCAGTATTCTTAAGTAGCTTGCACCAAGCTAGATGCAGTGAAATACATGTCAACAAAATACATGGTTCCTGCTCTCAAGCTGTTTGCTTTTTATGGTTATATGTATTCTAATGCTTTTCTGTAAACAATGAACATATTATTCGCATAAATGTTAAAAAAAAAAGTGTACTTCTTGTGTTAAACTTAGAAGATGTTCAATATTATCAAACAAGGATCACCAAAAAGGCCAATAGGATATGGTAGGGAAAAAAGCCATTTTAGGTAAACTTGGGTTCTAATCCTGACCTCACTGCTTCCTGTAAGACTGACATCAAGGAACCTAACTCAGGCTATTTCCTTACAGTTCACAGGCAGCCCTAAGGTTTGTCAGTAAAAAAGATGTAACAAAGAACAAAATAGAAGTCCAAAGCCATATTGTAACCTATTTAGAATTAAAGAAAGATGTAGAGAAATAGAGCTAGAGAGTCAAGAGGGTCAATATAAAAATGTAGTAGGTGACAGAGACTTTCTCATGCTTGGAAATATTATGGCTCTGAGTTAAGACTGTCAAAACAAGAGAAAGAGGGTGTACCTGATGACAAATTCACACAGTACAGGGATGAAAATAAATAACAATGTAGGTTAAGAGTGACAGCTTTGCCTGAAAAAACAAGAGTCTTCTTCAGAGTAAAATGTAAAAGAAATGCAAGAAGATCTAAAATTTAATCTATACTCTTATATTAGACTATGGACTAATTGCAGGCAGAACTCAGCGTTTCTCTTTTCATCCCTACGCTAATGTGTAACACTATAGGCAGCACGTTAGCTGTTCGTGGGTGAGTCTATGGGTATGGAAGGGAAGGGAAAGAAAACAAGTACAAACAAACCTCTCAGTTGAACTGACTGTCACCTTTAGACCTAAATAAGCTGTGATTGCCTGAGATTATTATTATTAAATCAACAGATTTTTTATATTTGAGGCTGAACTAAAAAGCTGTATTTATACCCTGGGATAAAAGAGACCTCAAAAGTTTATACTATTTCACTGTATATAAGTGACCAATGCACAGAGCTCTCCAGCACCTTTCTACCTTCTGAAATCTATCACTGCCTTAAAAACATCTTCTCCTATATGTAGCATTAATACACATTAACATTTGAAAAACCATTTGGATAGCATCCAACACAACAGACCTTTGTCCCTATGCAAACAGGAAGCTGGAAAAGCAAAGAAACAAATCTGCAATCCTTTTACTCCCCATCAGCATCTTTACTAAGGTTTTCAAGTCAAATTAATACATCTAGTAAAATCTCAGATTTACTAGTTCTTCATTATTAAAGTAATATACTCTTCGAGGTCTTTAATATCGCACATTTGGTTTACTACAAGAAACATCAAGTAGCTGTCTTTTTTGTAGTCCTCCCATCTAGTCCTTTAAGTCCTCTCTAGTTCTTGAAATTACTACAACTTTTGCTTGTTGCCTAGATACGGTGTTCTGATAACCTGGCTTATGGTCACTAACTTTCTTCCTTGGGTTATTTCTCAACTGTATTACTAATTCTAAGCCATAAATGTGTGTGTGTGTGTGTGCGAAATCGCTTCAGTCATATCCGACTCTTTGCAACCCCATGGACTGCAGTCTGCCAGGCTCCTCTGTCCACAGGATTCTCCAGGCAAGAATACTGGACTTGGGTTACCATGTTTTCCTCCAGGGGATCTTCTTGACCCAGGGATCTAACCCATGTCTCTCATGTCTCCTGCATTGGCAGGAGGGTTCTTTACCACTAGCACCACCTGGGAAGCCACAAATAGACTGAACAAAATCAATGATTCTCAAATGGTGATGAGAGGGAGTGG
This sequence comes from Antilocapra americana, assembly GCA_007570785.1. Lineage (NCBI taxonomy): Eukaryota > Metazoa > Chordata > Mammalia > Artiodactyla > Antilocapridae > Antilocapra > Antilocapra americana. The sequence continues at coordinate 1,784,408 of ML664653.1, read as the reverse complement.
AACACTAGTGATTTTTTTTAATATATTCTTAAATACATTTAAATAAGCAGATGACATCACCCTTATAACAGAAAGTGAAGAGGAACTAAAGAGCCTCTTGATCAAAGTAAAAGAAAACAATGAAAACCTGGCTTAAAACTCAACATTCAAAAACTGAAGATCATGGCATCCGGTCCCATCACTCCATGGCAAATAGATGGGCAAACAATGAAAACACTGACAGACTTTATTTTCCTGAGCTCCAAAATCACTGCAGATGGTGACTGCAGACATGAAATTAAAAGACGCTTGCTCCTTGGAAGAAAAGCTATGACTAACCTAGACAGCATATTAAAAAGCAGAAATGTTACTTTGCTGACAAAGGTCCATCTACCAAGGCTATGGTTTTTCCAGAAGTCATGTATGGATGTGAGAGTTGGACAGTGAAGAAAGTTGGGCACTGAAGAATTGATGCTTTTGAACTGTGGTGTCCAAGACTTGAGAGCCCCTTGGACTGCAAGGAGATCAAACCAGTCCATCCTAAAGGAGATCAGTCCTAGGTGTTCATTGGAAGGACTGATGCTGAATCTCCAATACTTTGGCCACTTGATGAGAAGAACTGACTACTTGGAAAAGACCCTGATGCTGGGTAAGATTGAAAGCGGGAGAAGGGGACGACAGAGGATGAGATGGTTGGATGGCATCACCGACTCAATGGACATGAGTTTGAGCAAGCTCCAGGAGTTGGTAATGGGCAGGGAAGCCTGGCGTGCTGCAGCCCATGGGGTCGCAAAGAGTCGGACTGAGTGACTGAACTGAACTGATAAAAAGAGGGTACAAAGACTGTGAATGCAATGACAACACATGATCACCTTAACTATATCAGCTTGCAGAAAGATGCATCATACGCATTCTATGTATAATACATACCAGTTTATGTCAGCATTGTGTATTTTCATTTTATTTTACTATTTCAACACAAAATAAATTTGCATCACATATACTATGCAACGGAGAAGGCAATGGCACCCCACTCCAGTACTCTTGCCTGGAAAATCCCATGGACAGAGGAGCCTGGTAGGCTGCAGTCCATGGGGTAGCTAAAAGTCGGACACGACTGAGCGACTTCACTTTCACTTTTCACTTTCAGGCATTGGAAAAAGAAACAGCAACCCACTCCAGTGTTCTTGCCTGGAGAATCCCAGGAACGGGGGAGCCTGGTGGGCTGCCGTCTATGGGGTCGCACAGAGTCGGACACGACTGAAGCGACTTAGTAGTAGGAGTGGAAAGGAAGTATGGTAGACACTGAAGAACCATTTGAATCCCATTTCAAAGAAGACCTGTTGGCAGTCATGCCTACAAAAGAGAGCTTTCTAGCAGTGACTGCTCTAAGCTGCAGAGAGCAACCCTGCCTGAGGTCACACTCCTTTCCACGTCCAATATGGAATGGATGGAGTATAAACGCATGAAGAGACTTCCCTGGTGGTCCAGTGGTTAAGAATCTGCCTTCCAATGCAGGGAATGCGGGTTCAATCCCTGGTTGGGAAATGAAGATCCTGCATGCCTTGGGGCAACTAAGTCCATGAGCCACACCAAAAGATCCTACATGCTGCAACTAAACTAAGACCCCCAATGAAGCCTAGATAGAGAGACAGACCAAACAACAAGAGAGATAGATGAAAAAGGCCTGGTCATCATGGCCCAACTTGCGATAGCTTTCTGAAAGACCATTCTAGCTCCAGAGCTCTCCATGGCGTTGGCCAAGGCTGTCACAGCTTAACTTCTCCCTCTGTCCAATTCTGGTTCTATTTCCCATCTTCCACATAAGTGTTGATCCTAAAGGTACTCGTTTCTAAACATCTTGTATGCTAAACTCACTTCAGAGGAATCCAACCAACATGAGACTAAGTGCAATGAGCCTCCAGCCTCCATTTTCCTGCAATTCTCTAACCAACTACTTCTTAAGGATAAATTCTTAGAAACCAAATGACCAAATCAAGTGACAGAAATTTTTTTTAATTCTTCATAAATACTACCAACCACAAGGGTTAAAAAAAGGCCTGTTTTCCATCTACTCCAAATTCCTCTGAAATGACAGAAAAGATCATTTTTAATGAATAAATTCATAACATAAATTATAAATTCATGACAGAAATGATAACCAAAGTATACTAGATAACTAAAGTATACTATATACAGATCAAAAATTTTTAGAAATTCATCCTATCTTATCTTATAGGAAGCAGATGAGAAAAAAATAAGAAATAAGGGCAGAAAAACCACAGTACAAAATATTCACAAAACACAGCCTACCATTTTCTACTCCAAAAGTAGAAGCAGTTTTTCATAAGGAACCCCAAACTCAGAAAACTTCACATATAAGAGGACTCAAAACAATATATAAAGAATTGTCCCTCAGAATAAACAGGGCTAGTAAATCTCCTACATAAATACATCTGAGCAGTTTACTCACATGTTCACTGAATGGTTTCTGTTTATTCCCCAATAAGTTATGCTTTATAATCTGTTCTCTAAAAATAAACATTTAGCTGGAGCTGGGGAGGTTCTCATCTTGCAATGCTTTCAATGAAAAAGGGAGGAAGTAGCCTTTTTGGTAACAAATGCCTCCATAAATTTGCGGTGACGGGAAGGTGTGTCTAAGTTGTTACTAGAGACTGGCTCTAGTTAGGGACTTACAGGAAGCCAGTGAAGAGAACGGATAGAGAGAATTCAGCAATTAAGTATTTTTAAAGGATTTTTTTTTTAAGTGGGAATGCAGTCAGTAAAGCCCCACAACAACTCACATCTTATTTCCTAAGAAGCCATCAGCTTGAAATCTGAAATACAAATGTATGCCTCTGCATCCATTTTCTCCTTCTTCTTCTTCCTATTACAAATAATCAATCTATTGCTTATCTAGCAATGGCCAGTTCATCTACACAGTAAGTAAATGGGTCACGGAGTGGATCTTTTCAAAGGCTTAAATCCTTAGGTTATCCTTCTCTCCCATCTATTTAGATCATTCCTATCAGCTAGGTTGTCAGCATTGTCTAGTTGCAACATACCCCCATCCCACCTTCCCAACAAATATCCCTAGAATTCTCACTACCTTCACAGCCAAACATTTTATAAAGGGGAAAATGCTGATAAATCCATAGATGAATAAAGTTTTAAAAGCTAATATGAACAGTTTTTAAATGACCACTAAACAATAAGGACATATAGCCTCATATGCAAACCTAAGTCTGGGTCTCTGTCTATATGCTTTAAAACTAGTGCAATCTCCAAGCACAAAGTGCAGCATTGAAAAATCAAACTGCACAGAACTCTGTATTGTTTTGTATAATGGTTTCCTTTAAGTAACCGTTTTAATTAAAATTAAAATATCCAATAGATAACTAATTGTTAATACCTATTATCTTGAAGTCATTTTGCTAACTACTAACCAGTTTCACAGAGGAATCCCAAAATACCTGAGCAGCTAGTACTTCCTCCCCTCCTTTTACAGATTACTGACAGAAACTTAAGGATATTTATATAATCTGTTAATAGTAATGCAACTGAACCGTAGAGCTGAGTTGTGAAATAAATAAGCCTAACTTCAAACTCCATGGTATACCTGTCTCAAAGTAAAATCACATTTTCATTAGGAAAGTATTTGACCTATTATAAAAGAGGCATAATTAAACATCAACAGTCCTTTGCTCTAGCCCTGAAACAACCTTCTAGTTTTTCAGCCTACATTTGTGGAAAACAAGCATAAGTCCATCCACTCCCGTTAAAATGTTTACTATCATCAAAGTGTTAAAATGTTATTGGTTATAAAATGTTACTGATTTGCTATGGACTTTAGCCTTTGGTATTGAGGTGTATGGTATTTGGGGGAAATTTTAACTTCCCAAGTGAATAGTGGCCTGTGTCAGCAGCTTGGTAGCATAAAAAGGACATATCTTGGGGACTACCTTCAGCTATTTAACTCACTTATTTCCAACAGGAAAAAAATCCTCAAATGAATAAAAAAATGTTTTATCCACAGCTCAAGCTCATGTGTGATCATCTCTGTTACTTACCTTTATAATAACATGGCTACAGATAAGATTTTCATTCAAATATTTTCAAGCTAAAATGGAAGTTAAAAGATAAAGAAGAGAAATGCAGGGTGTGTGTTACTTATCCAAACTTGTCCATCAATGGCTCACTTTCTATTATGGTCAAGCCTTTAAAACGCAGGCACTTTTCACATGGCAAAACAGTAGTACACATGTAGGTGGTTATCAGTTTAGCTGAACGGTCAACTTGCTGACTTACATGGAGTCGTGTGAACTTTTCCCATTTCCATCTATTCTACTTTTTTTCCTCATCTTTTAGAGGTGTTCATAAGCTTGCAATTTCTTAGAAGTAAAAATAGTAATATCTTCGATAGAGTACGATTACAACTATTTTAAATACATATATAAATCAAACAGTTACCTTTTGGATAATCTTCCAATAAGAGGTTGAAGTGACCTAATTGACAAAAGAAATCAGACTCCACTTTTCCTTCAGCTTTTAAGATTAGAGATTCGTAGCAGCGAACAGCCTAGAAAAAAAATACAGACATTTAAGAAAAAGACAAAACCCTAAAATGCATTTCCTTCCTGAGATTATGCATATAACCCTCCATTCAATCATCCAAGAAATCAATATATTTTATTTCTATCTCAGATACAGTCAATGCATCAATCTTCTAAAATACCTGCATGTTTATTAAAAGAGCCACTAATTATGGCATAAGTCCTTTTTCTATCTGTAAGATGGAAATATTTGCCAAAGAAGATAATGAAGGAGCACTTTGATAGCTTTATTCATTAGCTGTAAATCTAAATTTTTACCATGGTCCATGTTGATATAAACAAATATATCCAAAGATGGGAAGAACTTTATTGACTTATGTGAGAAATCACAGAATCTCCAGAGTAATAATAACTACCATTTATACTGAGGAGCTACTTTTTACCATAACCTTTACCCATTTAAACTACCACAAACTGTCTTTCAATTATCTTCTTAACGATACACTTCAAACCCAGCAACTCTTAACTCTATTCCAAATTTTACCCCAACCCCAATACATGCATATGCACTCACTCTCACTGCTTCTTTCCTGAAGAAAATCATATTTTAAGGATATCATACTTTTTTTGTAATCCAAGAGAGTACAGGGAAAAAAATGAATGATGGGAAGAAGAGAATTCTGGAGTTTGACAAATTCCAGTTGTCATTAGCTACAGGAGATTATAGGGAACTTACTTTCTATGATTTTCAGTTTTAATAACACTCAAAGGGCTGATTAAAGAATTAAAATTACAAGACTTCTCCTAAGGGTTCATCACAGTGCTTAGCACTTAATAGTTGTTTCTCTACCTTCTACTTAGGTTAAGATAAAAAAAACCTAACTCTTCCAAGATTGTTTCAAGCATCCCAATAATCTTGTCAAAATTTCCCTCCTAACAGTCTCTACTCTATAATGCTGTTACCTGTTAGTTTTGTGGAGCTGTTAAAAGAAGAGATGTGCATGGCTTCTCAAATGTATGAGTACATTCTCAGGTTTAGTATACAAAAAAAAAATAGTTTCCATTATCAAAAATTCCTTTCCCCACTGCTTCGAGAGCTTTTGATGGGATAAGAAAATATGATGTGGGACAGAGTACCCACTTAAAATGCCTTGATTTTTCCTCTCCTATAAAATAGAGAGCCTTTGGTGAAGAGTTTCAAAATTTACATCCTAAAATTTACATATCCAAAGCACATACACAAGCATTTATCAAGTTTAGAGAAGTCTTCCTAAACAAAAGCAAATTTGGGAATAATTCTACCATCCTTAAAGTCTAACACTTATTAAAAGGACTGTCTTCCGTTCTTATTCTATTCTTACCTACCTACATGTGCCTATGTACCAAATCACTATCACTGAAAACTTATCATTCTGTTTCCCTATAGAAGAGTCTGAACGCTACACTGACATTTCACAAATTACTATAATTTGGAGGAATGAAATTTTAAGATCCTCTTTATTTAAGTCATATATAATCTGATCTGGCAGATGGTTGGAGTACAAAAATATAATTTACTTCTATGCTTTTAATAATTTATTTCTGTGTTTTTAGTATCAATGAAATTCATAAAAATAAAGCTATAGTCTTTTTTAAACTCTTAGTAAGATATTTAGAAACTTTTGCTACTCCTCTCTCATAATTCCTTATGGATAATTAGTATTAACTTTACAAGCAAATAAAGTTTCATGGTGAAAAAGGATTCAAGACATAAACATGAAGTCTTAATAATCTAAGCAAAAAGATGGCAACGTTCTATACGGCCTCTTATCACCAAACATTGATGCCTCTACCATGATACTCTATTACCTATCTTCCACTTCCCAAAAAACAAAGGAACACATCTACGGTGAGTACTATACACAACTCTGATCATCACAAAACACAACACCAGGTAAAAATGAGATCACGTACCAATACACTTGGACTTGATGAAGAGATTCACAATAATTTCCAACAAAGCCAGCATGTACCTAAACCTACCAAACTAAATGTTGGTGGTAAGATGATGCTGACAGAGCCAAATATCAAACAAAATGAAGATGAGCAAAAAGGCAGAATAAAGGTTCCAAGCACCTATGTCACCATTTCACCGTGAAACCTCATGAATTTATTTGAAGTGTTTGAGGTAAACACTGACATTAGATACAGGCAAGTAATTTTTTAAAAGCATTTAAAGGAAAGTAAATAAATGGAGCAAGTTTCCAACACTACTAACTCATAAAATAATCTAGAATGAAACAGTATTTTTATAATAGGTATTTCAATAAAGGGCTAATTTTAAACATAGAAGATAAGAAGGTTATTAAGATTCAGAACAAAGTTCAGGTGAACTTCTATTAAGTAAAAATATTTGTTAAAAGGGTTACTTTTATATTCTCACCTTGAAAAAAATTTTTTTTAATGTGCACAAGTAAAATCATCCCCTTTCCTCTAGGATTCATAGTGCTTTCAGTGTAAGGATACTCAGAAATTTGAATGAAAACCATTTTTCCCAGACCAGCATCATTCAATAGAACATGTTCTGCAATGACAAAAATGTTCCATAATTTGTGCTGTCCAATATGGTAGCCATTAGATATAGGTAGTTATTGAGCATTTGAAACATGACCAGTGCAAGACAAGCAAATTTTTTTAATTATTCCATTTTAATTTGTATAAATTAGATACGTGGCTACATATAAACACATATAGAGACATGGTTACATATAGACACATGGCTAATGGACAGTGTAGACTAGATAATTTTTAAAGCTTAAAAACTATGAATCCTCAACTCATATGCTAAACACTAAGAAAGCAAAAATTTCTTACTTTTGTAAGTGAAAAACCTATTAAAAAATAAGGTATATCTTGCACTAAGGGATGAGCAAAACCCTCCACAAAAATCACTTTGCTGTTTATATGTTTATAGTTAGGGGCTTACACACCTGTAATCTTTACTACTTACTAGGGGGGAAAAAAACAACATTGAGAAGGAAAACAAAGTTAATCATTAAATATTAGAATCAAGGGAGAGTAAAGATTCTCTCAGGCTTCCCAGGTGGTTCAGTGGTTAAGAATCAGCCTGCCAATGCAGAGACGTGGGTTCAATCCCTGGGTCAGGAAGATCCACTGGAGGAAGAAGTGGAAACCCACTCCAGTATTTTTTTTTTTTAATTTTTTAATTGTTTTTGCCATACATTGTCATGATATCACCATGGGTTTACATATGCTTCCCCTCCGGAACCCCCCTCCCTCTTCCCTCCCCGCCGGGGAAATCTCGCTGCACCAGCCCCGAGCATCAATCCTGGGCTGGCGATTGATTAGACATATGAAAATTAACATGCTTCAATGCCCTTCTCCCATATCATCCCACCCTTACCCTCATCCACAAAGTCCACGAGTCTATTCTATACATCTGCGTTCCTTTTGCTGTCTCGTATGTTGGGTTCTCGTTACCGTCTTTCTAAATTCCATATATATGCGTTAATATACTGTATTGTTGTTTTTGCTTCTGGCTTACTTCACTCTGGATAATGGGCTCCAGTTTCGTCCATCTGAGTAGAATTGCTTCAAATGAAAACACGAATAAACAAATGGGACCTAATTAAAATTAAAAGCTTTTGCACAACAAAGGAAACTATAAGCAAGGTGAAAAGACAGCCTTCAGAATGGGAGAAAATAATAGCCAATGAAGCAATGGACAAACAATTCATCTCAAAAATATACAAGCAACTCCTGCAGCTCCATTCTAGAAAAATAAACAACCCAATTAAAAAGTGGGCCAAAGAACTTAACAGACATTTCTCCAAAGAAGATATAAAAATGGCTAACAAACACATGAAAAGATGCTCAACATCACTCATTATCAGAGAAATGCAAATCAAAACTACAATGAGGTACCACTTTACACCAGTCAGAATGGCTGCCATCCAAAAGTCTACAACCAATAAATGCTGGAGAGGATGTGGAGAAAAGGGAACCCTCTTACACTGTTGGTGGGAATGCAAACTAGTACAGCCACTATGGA
>ML664653.1:1728945-1765737 GCA_007570785.1 Antilocapra americana | reverse complement strand
TAGTTTGAGCATTCTTTGACATTACCTTTCTTGGGGATTGGAATGAAAACTGACCTTTTCTAGTTCTAGAAGGTCTTGTAGGTCTTCTTAGAGCTGTTCAACTTCAGTTTCTTTAGCATTACTGGTAGGGTCATAGATTTGGATTATCGTGATATTGAATGGTTAGCCTCGGAAACGAACAGAGATCATTCTGTCGTTTTTGAGATTGCATCCAAGTACTGCATTTTGAACTCTTTTGTCGACTCTGATGGCTACTCCATTTCTTCTAAGGGATTCTTGCCCACAGTAGTAGATAAAACGGCCATCTGAGTTAAATTCACCCATTCCACTGACGTGATAACTCAGACAAGGCCCAAATAAATGCAGAGGCCAGGTTCATCAACTGGAAGATCTAGTAAGTTTAGAACTAAAACCCTAACAATATTTTTTGTAGATACAGGTGGGCTCAAAAAAAAAATTAATATGTAAAGGTAAATAAACTAGAATAACCAAAACAGTTTTGGAAAAGAACAAAGTTGTAAGATACACATAACCCAGTTTTAAGATTATACAGCTACACAAATCATGTAAAACCACAAGGTATCATTAAATACCTATTTAAATGGCTTTCCCCCCAGTTTTATTGGGATACAAGAAATGTATAACATTGTGTAACCTTAAGGTGTACAACATGATGATTTGATATATGTATACACTGTGAAATGACCACCACAACAAGATTAGGTAGTGTATTCATCACCTCACATGGTCATTTGTTTTTTTTGTGTGTGTGTGATGGTGGTAAAAAAAAAAAAATTTAAATCTATTCTCTAAGCAACTTTCAAGTATATAATACAGTATTATTAACGGTACTCCTGAACATTAGATCCTACAAATTTATCCACCTTATAACTAACTGGAACTTTGTACATTTTGACCAACATCCCGGCCTCCCAAACACTTTGCTTGTGTTTGACATTTTTAGATTGCACATATAGCAAGATCAAACAGTATTTGTCTTCTCTGTCTGACTCAATTCACTTTGCATAATGCCGTCAAAGTTCATGAAATTTTTTGAGAAAAAACTGGTGTATAATATTAATGTTACAGGTATACAACATAAGTGATTCACAATTTTAAAGGCCATAATCCATTCATAGTTATTATAAAATATTGGCTAAATTCCCTGTGTTGTACAATATATCCTTACAGCTTATTTATTTAAAGTTCATGAAAAGTTTAAAGTATGACAATACCACATGTTAATGAGGATGCAGAACAGCTGGTAAAAATGCAAAATGGTAGTCACTCTAGAACACAGTTTGACAATTAAGTATGAAGTAAAACTTACATTTATCACAAGACCTGACTATTGCACTCCTAAGTACTTACTCTAAAGAAGGAAAAACTAACATTCATACCAAAATCTATATATGATGTTTATATTAGCTTTATTCATTATCAATGAAAACTGGAAACAAATATTCAACAAGTGAATGGATAAATTTTGGTACATCTATAATACAGAATTCTGTTTAGCAATATAAAAGAATGAATTAATTGATATAGCATGGTTGAACCTCATAGGTATTAAGCTGAGTAAAGGAAGTCAGTCTCAGAAGACCACATGGTACATATATTTGTCAAAACTCATTGAACACAACACTGTAAATCAGCAACACTTCAATAAAATATTTCTCTAAAAAACTCAAACACCTATAACAAGTAAAATTAAACAGATGTAAATTATACCTTAACAGTTGATTTTTAAACTGTTTAAAGTAAAAAACAGTAACAATGTATTGTGGGGTTTATAACATGTAGAAACAAAATGTATGACATTAATACAAGAGACTAGGATGGGAGATAAGGAAGTACATTCTTCTAAGTTCAATACTATGCATGATGTTGCTGCTGCTGCTGCTAAGTCACTTCAGTCATGTCAGACTCTGTGTGACCCCATAGACAGCAGCCCACCAGGCTCCCCTGTCCCTGGGATTCTCCAGGCAAGAACACTGGAGTGGCTTGCCATTTCCTTCTCCAATGCAGGAAGGAAAAATTGAAAGTGAAGTCGCTCAGTCGTGTCTGACTCTTAGCGACCCCATGGACTGCAGCCTACCAGGCTCCTCCATCCATGGGATTTTCCAGGTGAGAGTATTGGAGTGGGCTGCCATCGCCTTCTCCCAATATTATGCATGACATGGTATAATTTGAAGGTAGGTAGGCTGTGATTAGCTAAAATTAAAATTGTTTAAATTACTACAACTGGTGAGTATAATATTCAAGGTCAATATACAACTTACATTCCTATATACCAACAATGTTGGAATTGGGGGGAAATTTTTTTTAATGCCATTTACAATAGTACCTCCCAGGCTTCCCTGGTGGTTCAATGGCAAAGAATCTGCCTGCCAATGCAGCAGACACAGGTTCGATTCCTGGTCCAGAAAGATCCCACATGCCACTGGGCAGCTAAGCCTGTGTACCACAACTACTGAGCCTGTGCTCTAGAGCACAGGAGCCGTAACAACTGAACTCACATGTTGCAACCACTGAAGCCCATGTGCCTAGAACCCACGGTCTGCAGCAAAAGAAGCCACCACAGTACAAAGCCTGCACGATGCAATTAGAGAGTAGCCCCTGCTCTCTGCAACTAGAGAAAAGCCCTCGCAGCAATGAAGAGCCAGCACTATCAAATAAATAATTTAAAAAAATAGTACCTCCTCCTAAAATGAAGCTCTTAAGATATAAATCTAACAAAATACATATAGGATCCATGTGTAGAAAAATCACAAAATGTTGATTAAAGAAATCAAAGGATATCTGAATCAAAGGATATCTATATCAGAGAGAAATACCATGCTCACAAAATAGAAAACATTAATATATCAATTCTCCCTAATTCAAGGCAATCCCAATCAAAATCCCAGAAAGTTTTGGATATACTAGTAAGCTAATCTACAAATTTTATGGAAAGCAAAGGATCAGGATAGTCAAAACAATGCTGAAAAAGAGCAAGTCAGAGGATTCACATTACCCAATTTCAAGGTAATAAAGCAAGCAACAATAATCAAGACAGTGTGGTATTGAGGAAAGAACAGAGACCAATGGAACAAAATCAAAAACTCAGAAACGAACCTATATAAATAGATACAAAGATAATTCAGTAGGAAAGGAATGTCTTTTCCAACAAAAGGTCATGGAAAAACTGGAAGCCCAGTTGCAAAATAACAAAACCTCAACACATACTTAATAAGGTGAAATAAGAACATTTTGAATATATCAGACCCATATGAAGAAAACAAAAAAGATCTCTCATGTCAGGTTCAGAAAGAAATGACAAGCAAAATGTTAAAACATATGGGTGACAACTTTAACAATATTTTCTGTTTAAAAAATGTCCAGAATTAATATATTCAACAACAATGGAATGAAAGAGACTCAAGAATTTTGCATCGCTCAAGAAAAGAGAGCATCTATTAGTTAGGCTTTAATAGAGCTTACCCATGGCCCAACTGGTGAAGAATCCACCTGCAATGCAGGAGACACAGGAGATGTGAGCTTGATCCCTGAGCTAGGAATATCTTCTGGAGGGCATGGCAACCAACTCCAGTATTCTTGCCTGGAGAATCCCATGGACAGAGGAGCCTGGTGGGCTACAGTCCACAGAGTCACAAAGAGTAGGCTTTAATATGTAAAAAATGCCTGCTGTAACGCCTAAGGCAGCAGTTCTCATTAAAGTGTGATTCACAGACAAGTGGGAGTTTCCTAAACACTTCTGGGAGGTCTGCTAATGTAAAATTATTTTCATTATAATACTAAAGATATTATTTCTTTTTTTAAAAACTCTATTGCCATGCATACTAATGATGCAAAAGTAACGGTGAGTAAAACTGTTTCAGGAAGGGGGATCCTTTCCAGGGCCCAAAAGGGGCTCTTGTCTAACACTCAGAAATGAATTGTCAGAGAAGACACACATGCTGACAAAGCAAGAGATTTTATTGGGGAGGGAAGCCCGGGAGGCTCGCAGTCTCTAGTTTTACGGTGATGGGATTAGCTTCTGGGTTGTCTCTGGCCAATCATTCCCACTCAGAGCCCTTCCTGGTGGCACACGCATTGCTCAGCCAAGATGGATGGCAGCCAGAAAGATTCTAGGAGGTGGTCGGACATGTGATGTCTCCTTTTGACCTTTCCCAAACTTCCAGTTAGTGGTTGCTTATTAGTTCCAATCTCTTACCAGGCCCTCCTGTCCTAAAACAATTCATGCAAACGGTTAGTATGTTGCCTGGTCAGGGTGGGCAGTTTCAGTCAGTGTGCTTCCCCTAACAAAACTACTGGCACCTCTGCAGGAGTCAAGGCAGACATACCAAACTTATCTTGAAATTACATACTCTTCACCGCCAAGCACTTATTGGGTTCTTCAAACAAACAAGCACTTAATAGGGTTTTTTAAACAACAGTTTCATATAAATATTTTTGATGAAGCAGTAAAAATCATTTCATTAAATGCCACCCCTTGAGCACACATTGTTTTTAATAATCTGTGTTGGCAAAAAGCATTCGCCATATTGAAATATAATGGCTACATTGACTGGTTAAGTACACGAGTGACTGTTTCAGTTGTAAACTGAACGAGCCTTTTTTTCATGCAACACCATCTTTTACTCAAAAGAATGACTGACAAACTATGTTACTCAGACTTAAGTACTGGAAGACATTTTCTCAAAAATGAATGAAAAGAATCTGTCACTTCAAGAAAAGCAACAAACAGTAATTTGTTGCCAATGATCAAACTTGAGATTTCAAACAAAAATCAGAATTTTGGAAACCTTTAATCTACCTCCACAGAGAACTCGACAGCTCCCCAAAACAGAAAATGTTTTTCTGATGAGATTGGTGGTAATATTAATGAATAATTTTTTGATATTTTATAATAAAATGTGTTGACTTTTGCAATAACTGGAAGTGCTCTCCTTTTTCTTCCTTCATGCTCACTGAACTGCTCCCAAGCAAAACGTTACCATTTGTGATTCTCTAATCCACTAACACGTCCTCCCTACTATTCAGGGGCTATAATGTCATTTCAGTGTCTATCAAATATAAAACAAATCTTACAACGTAAGACAGGGAGAAAGGGAGTATGGTATACTCTAAGCAATATCTTACTAAGTGAAAAGGTCAACCAAACTCTTTCTCCTCTTAGGACAAATCTGACCCTGGGTTAACTAGTTCTTTTACTTCTAAAATCTGATAAAGGTGGAATGTCGATTGTGTTACTACCAACACTGAATATGACAAACATTACCCGATTGATGAAATAAATCTAGAGTGAGAATACTGCAAATGTACTATAAATATCTGGTAGGATGCCAAAGCTTTGAGAATCCCTCAGTATATAGCGACTCTTTCAGTTGGGTATGTTTCTACAGAAACTGCTCGGAGAGTATGCCCATAAAATTTAGAAAACATATTGGTTCCTATTTGGGATGGAGATGTGGAGGTATGTGTGTGTGTGGTGTGTGCGTGTATGTTCTAAAACAGGTGTTGTGGACTGAACAGAAGATACCTTATGTGGTGGTGGAGAAGACTCTTGAGAGTCCTTGGACAGTAAGGAGATCTAACCAGTCCATCCTAAAAGAAATCAGTCCTGAATATTCATTGGACGGACTGATGCTGAAGCTCAAACTCCAATACTTTGGCCACCTGATATGAAGAGTTGACTCACTGGAAAAGACCCTGATGCTGGGAAGGCAGCATCCTGAAGGCAGGATGAGAAGGGGACGACAGAGGATGAGATGGTTGGATGGCATCATCGACTTGATGGACATGAGTCTGAGCAAGCTCCAGGAGTTGGTGATGGAGAGGGAAGCCTGGCGTGCTGAAGTCCATGGGGTCGCAGACTCGAACACAACTAGCGACTGAACTGAACTGATACAGTGAAAGACGTGAAAGGAGCAAGGAACTGATTCTCCACTGGAGATTCCAGTGTTGCCCTGCCCTGCCAACTTTGACTTCAGGCTCCTGGACTCCAGAACTGTCAAGAGGATAAATCTCTGTTGTTTTGAACCACCCAATTGGCGGTAATCTGTCACATCAATATACTAGAGTAGCTTTGCACCCACCTAAGTGAGGCTCATTCTCTCATGCCAGAGCTGTCACTTTCTGAACCAAAAACTAACCCCTGGACACAAACTGCAAGGATTCCCACAGAAAAGGAATGCCTGTCACTGCTCTGTTGACATGCTGTTTCCTGTCTGATATCGTTCTGTGTCAATGTGACATCAAGTGTGACCTACTCAGGTCTTACCTGTCTGAATAGCTTTTGAGCCTAAGACTCCACAGTGGGCATGCGTGTGTGCCGTCGCTTCAGTTGTGTCCAACTCTTTGCAACCCTATGGACTGTAGCCCGCCAGGCTTCTCTGTCCATAGGATTCTCCAGGCAAGAATACTGAAGTGAGTAGCCATGCCCTGCTCCAGGGGATCTTCCCGATCCAAGGATCAAATCAGAATTTCTTGTGTCTCCTGCACTGGCAGGTGGGTTATTTACTACTAATGCCACCTGCACACTGCAAGCTACTAATGGTATTTTTAGTACCAAAGTATCTAAAATGCTTCACCCTTTTTAATGCCATCAGAGCTAAGCACAATGGATAAAATGCGGGCTCTGGAATCTGACTGGATAGGGTTTGAACTTTAGCTTTGTATTGTGTGGCCTTAGGCAAGTCAATGAAGTCTCTGTGTCCCATAAAATAGGAATATTTTACAGTAACAACATAAGATTTCCCATAAGCATTAAACAAATTACTACCACGATTTAAGATTTCAAGCAAAAATTAGGCTTTTAGAAAATGTATATCTACCACCACTGTGAACTTTATGAATCATAGTTCATAATTTCCATATTTGTCACAAACCACCTGTTTCATTAAGATTTTAAAGTTAATTACTGTTTGGCTGTACATCATATTCTATACATATCCCTTCTTATTCCTGATATTTTACATTTATGCTCTTTTGGCCTCGTCCTAGGCTTTACTAGAAGTAAATGCATTTTGTTCTTTTAAAACCCAACTATTGGATTCTTTATGAAAAACATTTTAAATGTTGTACCACAAATCCACAAAACCACTGATGAGGTTAAAGAAGGAAACACTCAGCCTCATTATTTCAGCTCTCACACTGTAAACAAATGTGCTTTGCATAGGACACACAGTGTCATGTTTTTAGCACTTTTTGGTGCTTTTTATTGGTGGCTTTCCTATTTTAAGTGTTCCCCCACCCCTACCTACCCCTGGTAGAGTTTCCTTGGTGGCTCAGTGGGTAAAGAATGTGCCTGTAATGTGGGAGACCCGGGTTCGATCTCTGGATATAGAAGATCCCCTGGAAAAGGAAATGGCAACCCACTTCAGTATTCTTGCCTGGAGAATCCCATGGATAGAGGAGCCTAGCAGGCTATAGTCCATGGGGTGGCAAAGAGTCCGACACGACTGAGCGACTAAACCACCACCATCACCACAAATCACTCAGAATAGGGTGAGTGTGTGGGTGTGAGAGAGAGAGAGATTAAATACATAACATTGCTCTCTTGCATGTCATCATGTTTTTCTAAGTGAAAGAGATGTCTTTCCAGGATTGTGCAGTCCCAGAAAAGTCCAGGTAAGTATTATGCATACTATAATGCAGGGGGAAAGGGACAAGGACTACTTGCCTATACAGGAATAATGGAAAGTGCAAGGCCTTCCATTATACAGTGCCACGGAGCATGGTTACCAAATCCTTGCTCCCTCTCCCACTCCCCAACAGAATGCGAGGGGAGAGAGGAGGGAATGACACAGAAACAGTTAGAAGCGTATGCTTTAGAAATATGGAGGTAAGTAAGAATAGTAACAGCTAAGAATTATTAAAGGTGGCATCTTGTAATAACAGTGAGGTACTGCTGTTTTCTACTACACATCTTATAGAACCAATTGAGAAGTGCAACCCTTCCTTTCACGTGAATACTTAAGACACTACTGCTAGATTAGTAACTGACGTAATTTCAATATTGCCCGTGTCTCAGGTTATGTATGGGGAGGCCCAAGGAGAGGGAGAGAGATGGGGCAGTCAGAACACACACATTTATTAACTCCACTGTCTTATCCGGGCATGGTTTGTGGCACCCCCAAACAATAGTAACTTCATGGATAGAGGAACCTGGTGGGCTACGGTCCAAAGGGTCGCAAAGAGTTGGACTAAAGCGACTTAGCACACAACAAAGATCACTGATCTCCAAACAGCATAACAATCATAATAATGAGAAGGTTTGCAATACTGAGATAATTAACAAAATGTAACAGACACAAATGAGCATACGCTGTTGGAAAAATGGCACTGATAGACTTGTTCAAAGCAAGGTTGCCACAAACCTTCAGCTGGTAAACACAATAACTGCAAGGTGCAACTAAGCAAAGTGCAATAAAAAGACATGTGCCTGTGCATGCAAACTGCGTGTATATGCTCATGCCCTTGTAATTAAGCAAGTCTAAGAACGATTCTTACAAATAAACATAAAAATCGTATAAAGTAACACATAATACAAGATTGTGTCTACTAGCAGAAAATTAAGAACCTAAATATCCATCAAAAGCAATCAATAGACTTACTAAAAATATAAATTTTTGAATCTACTCAGGTAAGTACCCCCAAGATAATTAAATATATCGTTTTTAGACATTGAACATTTAATAATGACACATCTCTAACAATTTTCAAAAGAGGGTCACTGAAGTACAGTGGTTGACACACTGGTTTACTGGACATGCATAGCATTCACTAGCACATTACTGGTTTTTGAGAAGTGCTAAAACAGAGACAAACTTTACACGAAAATTTCCTAAACACACTTGGTCCACAGAACCCATTTGTTGTGAAAAACCAATTAAAATTTAGTGGGATAACAGTGTTCCATGGAATGAAAGTAGAAAGCCCTGAACTGAAGCATGCATTAACCATAAATTAAATGTATGGCTTCAAAACTAGAAATATTTGTGTTTGCATTAAGGACACTGATTCTACATGACACCTGATCTAAATTATTTCATTCTTACACCACTCCTGACTCCCTTTCATGGCACA
This sequence comes from Antilocapra americana, assembly GCA_007570785.1. Lineage (NCBI taxonomy): Eukaryota > Metazoa > Chordata > Mammalia > Artiodactyla > Antilocapridae > Antilocapra > Antilocapra americana. The sequence continues at coordinate 1,756,644 of ML664653.1, read as the reverse complement.
TTACTCTATACTTCACATATAAGCCAATTTAAGCAAAAAGGCATTCCTGGGTTAAAGATAAATGAAGACTTGTCCTTTATCAAGTATTCTACATAAGCAGATTTAAAACAAACACAAAATCAAAACTACAAATTTGTTAAGGATTTCTTCTAATGGCAAAAACAGAATAAAGGGGATCATATTTACTCTGCTACTTTAATAAACCAAGCATAATATGTGAAACAATGTCTTTGGATACTGGACAACAAGCAATGCATGGCAGTGATCCCTTAGAGGAGAGGGATTTCCCTGGTGGGCCAGTGGCTAAGACTCCACACTTCCAGAGCAGTGGGCCTGGGTTCAATCCCTGGTCAGGGAACAAAGATCCTACATACCACAAGACACAGCCAAAGAAAAAAAAACCAACAACAACAAGCCTCCTTTACCTTGAGAGGAGAAACACATAAGGTAACTCTGATAATTGCCCCCAGATTACTCTTTGAACTGAGTTACCATGTAAAGGCAAAAAGATAGAGAAATGTAGGCAAATTACAATCTCCCAGAGTTAAAAAGGAGGAGCTTGGAATTTGGATACGTCAAGGCAGCAAGTATATACAAGGTAAGAAATGAGAGAAAAGAGAGCCCTCCAGAAATCTGTACAGGTTCCCCCTTGGGTCCTCAGATGAGTAGCATTGAGCACAGAAAGATGAAGAAGTTGCCCTAGAATCACCTGAAACAAAAGTGGAAAAATCTACCTGACTCGCACAGTGCCAAAAATAGTTACTGTTTCCACAAGTCAGAGTGAAAAAACTTCATAATACAAAGGAGCATTCGGAAGAGTCCTTAGAAGAGTATCACCTCAATAGGTGAAAAAAAGTGGCCCAAGACTAAAGGCTGCTGTTTCCAGCTAACATAGTGTACAAGCAAGCCTCAAAATGATCAAACTAGTTCCAACTAGCTTAACTGCACACCAGAACAAAGTTCAAAACGAATAATAATACCCAGACACTAGCAAGGTAAATATCCAGACATAATGCAATCAAGAAATTATAACCCATAAAGAGAAAAACCAATCAAATAAAAACTAATCAGTCACACCAGTCAGAATAGCCATCATTTAAAAAGTCTACAGATAACAAATGCTGGAGAGGGTGTGAAGAAACGGGAACCCTCCTACACTGTTGGTGGGAATGTAAGTTGGTGCAGCCACTACGGAGAACAATATGGAAATCTAGATCTACATAAAGGAAGATGAATGGAAATAGTAAATATGTGATTAAATATAACTTTTTCATGTTTAAATCTCCTTAAATGATAACTGTTTATGAGAAAAAATAATAACAATGTACAGGGGCTGTTAACAAGGACAGAAGCAAAATGAATGACAACAATAACACAAAGTTCATGAAAAGTGAAATGGAAGGGTACCTTACTAAGTTTCTTATGGTATCAATGAAAAAGTATACTACTACTTGAATGTAGGCTGTATTTACCTGAAGCGAACATGTATGCTTTAAATCCAAAACTACAGACCAATTAGCTAAGACAAGCTACACGCCCCCAAAAAAAGAATCATAAAAACTATTCATCCCATCCATTAATCCGATAAAAGACAGAAACACAGGAAGAAAAAGAGAAAACAGAACCAACAGAAAACAAAGAGCAAGATTATATATTCAAACCTAGCCATATCAGTAACCTCATTAAATGCAAATAGTCGAAACATCTGAATTATAGCTGCTTGCAAGACAAAATGGCACACACTAACTTCTCCCTGCTACTCCCTTATAAACCCAAACAGCTAGAAACTTATTCAATAAACAACACCAAAAGAACTCCAAAAGCTTTAAAGAAGGTGGCAGGCTGTCTATGGACCTTAGGACTTGAGGAAAAGAGAACACAAACTCCCTGGGTTTTTTTTTTTTCCCCTCCCATGTATCCTGCTAGAGACATGCAACCAAGAACCAACAGGCATGGAATGAAAGGAAGAAAATCACAACTGGTGCACAAGCAGGCAGGCCAATTCTCCCTCAGCACCAACTAGGAAGCCCCAGACTATCCCAGGCCCACCCTTACTCCCCAACCCCCACTTGCCACCCACAACCACATACTGGTGGGGGGGGACCTCATCCATCTCCAGAGGCAACAAAACCCAAGGCCAATCCATCCAACTTCTGCTCCACAACCAGGAAACAAACAGATAATCTGATCCACCTGCAGCAGCAGATCTATATCGAGACTAAAGAACTTCCAAAGTTCAACACTTAAAAATAATCAAAGAAGAAAATGGGCAAAAGATGTAAACAGACATTTTTACCAAAGGGATATACAGATGGCAAATAAGCACAAGAAAAAAATACTCAACTTTTTTGGCTACGACAGAATGCAAACTAAAATCCCAATGAGTTATCACTATACATCTACCAAAATAACTTTTTTAAAAAACAGTGATGACACCAAATGCTGGTAAAACTGGACTGCTCATACATTACTGATGGTAATGTAAACTGGCATAGACACTCTGGAAAAAAGTTTGGCAGTTTCCTTAAAATCTAAAAATGGATTTACCACTCAACTAGTGATTACACTCTTAAATATTTATCCCAGAGAAATGAAAATTTATTTTCACACAGAAATGTAAATGCAAATGCTCAGAGCAGTTTATTTGTAATAGTCAAAAAATGGAAACTAAACAATGTCCTTCAATGGGCGAATGGTTAAACAAATTAAGGTACATCCATACTATGGAACACTACTCAGAAAGAACAAAAAAAAATGAGAAGACTACTCATATACAAAATTAGTTGAATGAACAACAAATAAATTACACATCTCAAAAGGATGCATGCTACCTGATTCTATTTATAAAATAGTCACGAATAATGATTTCCAGGAGTTAGGGATGGGGGGGTGGGGGTGGTATAGCTACAAAGAGGTGGCACAATGGAATCTTGGAGTAAAAATCTTGGCTGTATACACATGATTAGACTGCAGAGGTAAACATACACACACAGATGAATATATATATATATATACACACATACATACACACATCTGGTGAAATCTGAATAAACTCTATAGTCAATTTCCTGGTCTTAGTAGTCACACAAGATTTATTAACACTGGGGGAGATTAGGTGATAGGTGCACAGGACTTCCCCTGTATTTACTTTCCTACAAAGTCTGAAGTATTTCAAAATAAAGTTTTAGAAAAATATTCTAAAAGTAAAGATCATTAGTTGGGTATAAAAGTAAGACCCAATTACATGCTACCTGTAAACAAAGTTTTCCTTAAAGACACAAATAAGTTAAAAGTAAAAAGACGAAAAAAGATATACCATGCTGACACTGCACAAAGAAAACTATAGAAACAACATTAAAATCAAAGTGGATTCCACAGAAAAATCTGAGACCAGGAATAAGGAGAGGGTCATTTTATAAAGATAAAAAGATCAGTCCACCAGGAGGCTGTAACAGTCTCAAACATTTATCCACCTAACAATAGAGCTTTGAACTATATTAACCAAAAATGACAGAACTGAAAGGAAAAAAAGACAAAACTACGATTATAGTCAGTGAACTCAATCCTTTTTCAAAGACTGATAGAAGACTAACAATTATAAGCATATCTAAGCATATCTCAGAGACATTGAAAGTTCAGTTTCAGAACACCACAATAAAGCAAGTATCACAATTAATCAAGTTACACAAAGTTTCCCAAGTACATGTAAAACTTATGTTTATATTATACATACTGTAGTCTATTAAGTGTGCAACAGCATTATGACCAAAAATGTACAAACCTTATTTTAAAATACAAAACAAAGACAATTACAATAGTAACATGAATGATCAATGACCACAGAACACCATAACAAATATAATAATGAAAAGGTTTGAAATACTGCAAGAATTACCAAACTGTGACAGAGACATAAAGTGAGCAAATGTTGCTAAAAAAAAAATGGGGCTGATAGACTTGCTTGATGCATGGTTGCCACAAATGTCAATTTGCAAAATACATAACATCTGCAGAGCTGACAACAAAACAAGATATCCCTGTAGTATGGTAGAGAAGACTTGAGAAATGCAATCAACCAAATTGACCTAATTGACATTTTTGCCATAGAATGTATTTTTTTCAAGTGCACAGAGACCATTCGGCAATGTAGATCATATTCTAGACTGTAAAACAACTTTCAAAATTTTGGAAAGCAGTCAAATCATACAAAGCATATTCTCTGGCCAAACTAGATGTAAATCAGTAATATTTGGGAAATCACCAAATATCCAGATACTAATAGCCTAGGCACACTTCTTTAAAAATCCCTGAGTCAAGGCGGAAACCAAAAGGCAAATTTGAAAATATTTTTAAGAAAATATAAATGAAAACACAACACACCAAAATCTGTGGGATGGAGCTAAAGTAGCACATTAATAAATGAAGAAGAGACAAACCTCCTTGCCTAAGATTCCCAAATAATTTATCTAGATCCTCTACCCTCAAAAGGATGGAGGAGTAAAACCTTTTGATACGATATGATAAAAATGTTACTATACTTCTGTACCTTCCTCTGAAAATCTCATAAATCCAGTCTAACCATAAGAAAAACATCAGACATATACCAACAGAGGTGCATCCTACAATAAAGCTGACTGACCACTACTCCTCAAAACTAAGGTCAACAAAAACAAGAAATGTCTGGAAATTCCCTGGTGGTCCAGTGGTTAGGATCTGGCACTGTCACTGCCAGGAATCCAGGTCCGACCCCAGTCAGGGAACTAAGATCCTGCAAGCCACACACTGTGACCAAAAACAGAAAAAAAAGGGAACAAGGGAGAGTCTAAGAAAATGTCACAGCCAAGAGACGTCTACAGACATGACAACTAAATACAATATGGTATCCTGGATGGAATTCTGGGACCAGAAAAGGACATCGCTAAGTTGTGTCTGACTCTTTGCAACCCCAAGGACTACAGCCTGCCAGGCTCCCCCGTTCATGGCATCTCCCAGGCAAGAATACTGGAGTGGGTTGCTAATTCCTTCTCCAGGGAACCTTCCCAATCCAGGGATCGAACCCAAGTCTCCTGCACTGCAGGCAGATTCTTTACCACTGAGCCATCAGGGAAGCCTAAAGAAATCACGTACTTTAACTAATAATAATGTATTAGTGTAGGTTCATTAATACACTAATAAGGGAAACTGAATGTAAGAATTCATAGTACTATCAATTTGCCTGTAAATCAAAACTGTTCTATAAAAATGGACTCTACTAAGGAAAAATTACCTTGCAACTAAGACTTCAAGTCTCCCTGCCCAGAGTCATTTCTCCTTTTTAGTATCTGTCAGAGTATTTATTTATATTGTTCAAGACATACCTTTCTGAGAGTTACATGTATTATAACAAAGATCATGAGTCACACATTTTTGTGAAATGTCACCTCCCCCCTTTCCCTCCCCCTAAATATACTGCCTTTCTTCTAATATGTAAATAATATTTTAATGGTTAACTTAGAATCTTGAGATACTTTACAACTGTGATTTCTTTAAAATCATTCTAGCTTATTAAGTTCATACTGATAATTCTTCAAGTACATAAAAACTGTACAAACACAAAATGAGATTTGACTTATATGCTATTATATAAGTCAGTGTTTTTCAAACTGCGATATATGTATTCTCTGGGATCCTAAAAGTCCTTACAGAAATTTAATTCAGAAGTGACTGACAAAGCATACTCAACAATACTGATGACCCAAATCCAAACACAGATATCAATGCAAACTCTCACATTTATCTTCACAACTATACTGATGCCAAGAAAGCAACTTTTAGCAGCAAATTTTTTACTCCCCAAAAGTGAAAACCAAATGAGACAAGGTACAAAATATAACAGGGTTTCAGTCAAGTTCTAATAGAGAAAAACTGTAAGAGAATGAAATCCTGCAGCACATAGCAGTACAGGTATAGTAGATGAACCTGTGATATCATAACCCTCAACTCAGTCAAGCGATTCATTTTGACAAAATAATGTCATCCACTGTATTAGTGTCAATTTCTTAATTGGCTTTAGTTCAGTTATTTATAAATCTAATTTTTAGCTGTGATCTGTTTTCCAGTTATGGCAAAGATATGCATAAGGAATTTACTTGGAGATGTCTGAACATTAAGTAACAGTGACTGACACTATAAACCCATCAATGAAAAACTACATTTACTGAAGAATAGGTCCAGTGGTACTTTATTACCCAAAAGCACTCTAACAGACACTACTTCACACTTTAAGAGCTCTAATATTTAAACATAACTTTAAAGGCAAACTTCAATTTTGAACATTACGAGAACATAAAATTTTGATTTATCTAGGTATTATTAACTGAACTTTTAAAGCACAAATTAAAAATAAAACTGTTTAAGCCCCAGCTTCATATTTGATAACTGTAGGATCTTAGTGAAGCCACTTAAAACCCTGGGCCTGTTTCCTCCTGTGTAAAAATCAGAATACTATCTGTTCTACCTACCTCTCACAAGCAAGTGTAAAATGAATAAAACCGATCCACATTACTAATATGCTTTCTTTTCCTTCTGGACAGAAAGGGTCAATTAATAGAAACAGTTCACTTCAGAAATACATCAAAATGTAACAATCATGTCATTATTTTTCAATGAAAAGGTTTTAGCCTACATTTGAACATTTACTACATGGCTACAATACAGACCCTATTGGGAGAAGGCAAGGGTGGGATTATTTGAGAGAATAGCATTGAAACATGTATATTATCATATGTGAAATAGATGCATTTTTCCTTTACATTTTTAATCTTTTTCAAAAACATAAAGACAGCCAAAAGACTGGAGAGAATTTTTTAATCCAAACAGAAAGTTCAGGGCTTCCCTGGTGACTCAGTAGTAAAGAATCTGCCTGCCAATGCTGAAGACATGGGTTCCATCCCTCATCTGGGAAGATCCCATATACCACGGAGCAACTAAGCCCACGCACCGCAATTACTAGACCGGCGTGCTGCAACCACTGAAGTCTGTGCGCCCTAGAGCCCATGCTCGGCAACAAGAGAAGCCACTGCCATGTGAAGCCCGTGCACAGCAACCAAGAGAACCACCCCCCAACCCCCACCCCCCGCTCACTATCACTAGAAAACAGCCCTTGCAGCAAAGACCGAGTGCTGCCAAAAACAAATAATCTTTCAATTTAAAAAAATAAAGTTCAGGGTTGATAAGTGAATTGAAACATGATAAACTGAAATTTATCTCTTACTTCCTCCCCTCAAACATTACTACAGAAACCCATATTCAACTTACAGTACTCTATTACAGCACTCATCAGGGTACAGGCAGAAGTATTTACTCTCCTTAGAGGACAGGGAACTTACTATTTCTAGCCTGCATGGTCCAAAAATGTTTATGAGAAATTACCCATCCCTTTTGGGGGTGAAGCATAAAAAGCACTATAAAACAGGTCAGCTGTACCTCTCTGCTAACTGCTACGGGAAAATGACAGCAAACATTTCTTATTCCCAGCAACAGGGAAGAATACCAGAGGGTAACCACAGAGACAGTGAAATTGGGCTTGATTTCAGAATGAGAGAAAAAACACTTTTTCCTCATACTGGAACAAAGGCATATCATTTTTAGCCAGTGCTAACATTTTCCAAAACTACCCTTTCCTCTAAATTGTTTAGAGAGAAACAGCAAGTGTGAAGAAAGGATGGATTGGGAGTTTGGGATTAACAGATGTAACCTATTACATATAAAATGGAAAAACAGTAGTCTTACTGTATAGCACAGAGAACTATACTCAATATTCCATAATCAATCATAATGGAAAAGACTATGAAGAAGATATATATAACTGAATCATTTTGCTGCACAACAGAAGTTAACACAACATGGTAAATCAACACACTTTAATAAAATTAAAAAATGAAGAGGCAACATAAATTCATGACCAGCAACAGAAAAGGTTAAAGTAAACAATCATTTTTCTACAGACCCACCACATCACCATCATACACAGAATTTTTATACTGAGCAGATGACTCCTGACAAGGAAAGAACTCAGAGCTAAGTTCAATGCTTAGGAAGAACACACAAAGTGGAACTGACCAAAGCACTGTCAAGTTTCTGGGAAAGCCTAGTAAGCTGCAGAATGTTCCTGTCAAGAAAGTATGCAGTAGGACAAAGAGACATCTTAATTAGGTTTACTATTATGCTGCTAAGTCGCTTCAGTCATGTCTGACTCTGTGTGACCCCATAGATGGCAGCCCACCAGGCTCCGCCGTCCCTGGGATTCTCCAGGCGAGAACACTGGAGTGGGTTGCCATTTCCTTCTCCAATGCATGAAAGTGAAGTTGCTCAGTCATGTCCGACTCTTCGCGACCCCATGGACTGCAGCCTACCTGGCTCCTCCATCCATGGGATTTTCCAGGAAAGAGTACTGGAGTGGGGTGCCACTGCCTTCTCCATTACTATTATGGGTTAAAATTTAACCCAAGAAGAGAGTGTAAGACAGCAGCTTTAGGACTTTTCTTAGCTACAGAATGTTGTTACTTCATATTCACATGATTAGTTTTGCTAATGCCATTCACTTTTTCCAATTCATAAAACAGCATATAAAATGCAAACTCTTTAGAAGTGATGTTATTAGTAGAAAATAGAAATCACAAACTTTAGTACTTTCGTTAGTAGTTAAGTAATATATCTGGGGTCTCACAGCTAATGAGTAGCAAGATCTGGAGGCTGAGACAGGGAAAGATCTGAAAAAGAAACACTTCAAAGTATACCTAGAACTCATCATCAGAAATGTGTGTGCTTCGTCGCTCAGTTGTGTTTGACTCTTTGCGACCCTATGGACTGTAGCCCCCCAGGCTCCTCTGTCCCTGGGGATTCTCCAGGCAAGAATACTGGAGTGGGCTGCCATACCATCCTCCAGGGGATCTTCCTAACCCAGGAATTGAACTGGGGTCTCCTGCATTGCAGGCAGATTCTTTACCAGCTGAGCTACCAATACTACCATTCCTTTCAGTCTATTCCTCCAAATCAAATAACACCCTTCTCATAATTCACTCTTGACACAATGCTCTTCCTGAAATCTCTTCCATTATCTGCCTAAATCTGGTACAAAAACTTCTGCATTAACCAGACATCATTCTAACATACCCTATTATCGGTCACCAAGACGATTAATAGGAACACTACTTATTAAGAACACTAACTTCTAAACACTGTGCACTTTACATGCATTACCTCACTCAATTTTTACAGATGAAAAAAACCTAAGGCTTAGAAGTGTTAAAAGACACAGCGGGGAGGGGGAGGAAGGAGAGGGTGGGACATCTGGAGAGAGTAACATGGAAACACATATTACCATATGTAAAACAGACAGCCAATGGGAACTTGCTGCATGACTCAGGGAACTCAAAAGGGCTCTATAACAACCGGAAGGGGTGGATTGTGGAGGGAGGTGGGAGGGAGAGGACATATGCATACCTATGGCTGATTCATGCTGACGTTTGGCAGAAACCAACACAATACTATAAAGAAGTTAACCTTCAATTAAAAATAAATTAATTTATAAAAAAGCAGGCAGATAATGTTGCAAGGTTTGGGCAAAACACATGGTATACTTATTTTTACCATAATTATGTATTAATTCACATCCAGGAATAAGAAATGCTACATTATAACCAACATGAAGGGGTGGAAACATGACAACCAGATAGACAAAAGCTCTTAGGAAAGAAAACAACTCTTGAAATTTTGTACCTATTTTAAAAGGAAAATAGTAGGAAACTGCTTCTGAAGTGTCTGAGGGCTTTTGTACCCTTTCCACAAAGTCTTCCTCAACTCTCTTCAGTAGCTCATTAGTTTAGACCCCACTGATACACAATTCTAGATTAATTACAACTGAACAGAAATTTACCTTAGCATTCTGAAGCACTTTTTCTGAACTTTTATGAAAACGAAACTTTCCATTTATAAAAAATATATGTTGCATAGTGGATTACAATGTAAAACACATTTCTTCACATTGTCATGATGGAAAAAAAAAATTCTGATAAACACTGCTCTGCAAAATTCCCAAAGAAGTTACCTTCATTCCTATGTTATATCAGAGACTGAGACATTCCACTAAGATTTAAAGACAACTGCATGCTTCCACTATGCTACTTTTAAAACTATGATGAATACCATCTCTTCAAGATCTCATCTCCCTAAAACAGAGTAGAGAAAACACAATTCAATTTCTTTGCCTAAATAATTTAACCAATCATTAAGGGGAAAAAATGATTATACTGTGCTATATTAATAAAACAAGGTCATTAGGAACTCATCCTAAACAGCCTTAAATTGCTATGCTTTTATCTCCTCTGTTCTCTTCACACAGTCACCTGATTCTGCCTACTACACTATCTGACATCAGTATGAAAGTTCTCTAATTCACATCTTCTAACCTTTGTAGGATAGGAAAGCAAATTAGCAGCCATGTTTATGAGACTAGCAACTGAAATAAAAATGAATAAATTCACAGTACATGCACTGAGAGACATATTCTGGTTTAGAGCCCTTTCCTTTTGATTTACTTCCTGATTTCATAAAGTCAAGAATGGTAAAGGTCCTCCAGACAGTGGAGATAATACAATAAAAATATAAACACAGGGAGAGGAAGAGAATTAAATTAAAACCACAAACGTAAAGAAGAGCTATTAACCGAAACCTAGGAAAGAGGCAACTATACAAGTAAACAAAATTGAGAATGAAGATCCATAGAGAGTTTTAACCATTGTAGAAGACATCAGAAACAAAATGTATCAGTTCAGTTTAGGTGATCAGTCAGTGTGCGACTCTTTGTGACCCCATGGACTGCAGCACACCAGGCCTCCCTGTCCATCACCAACTCCAGGATCTTACTCACATTCATTCATGTCCATCGAGTTGATGATGCCATCCAAGCATCTCATCCTCTGTCATCCCCTTCTCCTCCTGCCTTTAATCTTTCCTAACATCAGGGTCTTTTCCAATGAGTCAGTTCTTCACATCAGGTGGCCAAAGTATTGGCAGTTTCAGTTGCAGCATCAATCCTTCCAATAAATAATAAGGACTGATTTCCCTTAGGATTGACTGGTTGGATCTCCTTGGAGTCCAAGGGACCTTAAGAGTTTTCTCCAATACCACACTTCAAAATCATTAATTCTTCAACTCTCAGCTTTCTCTATGGTCCAACTCTCACATCCTCACATGACTACTGGAAAAACCATACTTTTGACTAGGACCTTTGTTGGCAAAGTAATGTCTTTGCTTTTTAATATGCTGTCTAGGTTGGTTACAGCTTTTCTTCCAAGGAGTAAGCGTCTTTTAATTTCATGGCTGCAGTCACCATCTGCAGACATTTTAGAGACGAAAAAAATAGTCTGTCACTGTTTCCATTGTTTCCCATCTATTTGCCATGACGTGATGGGACCAGATGACATGATCTTCGTTTTCTGAACGTTGAGATTTAAGCCAGTTTTTTTTCACTCTCCTCTTTCATTTTCATCAAGAGGCTCTTCAGTTCCTCTTCTGCTGCTGCTGCTGCTGCTAAGTCGCTTTAGTTGTGTCCAACTCTGTGTGACCCCATAGACAGCAGCCCACCAGACTCCCCTGTCCCTGGGATTCTCCAGGCAAGAACACTGGAGTGGGTTGCCATTTCCTTCTCCAATGCATGAAAGTGAAAAGTGAAAGTGAAGTCGCTCAGTCGTGTCAGACTCTTCAGGACCCCATGGACTGCAGCCTACCAAGCTCCTCCGTCCATGGGATTTTCCAGGCAAGAGGACTGGAGTGGGGTGCCACTATCTTCTCCAAGTTCCTCTTCACTTTCTGCCATAAGGGTGATGTCATCTGCATATCTGAGGTTATTGATATTTCCCCCAAAAATCTTGATTTCAGCTTGTTTCATCCATTCCATCATTTCGCATGATGTACTCCATATACAAGTTGAAACAGGGTGACAATATACAGCCTTAACATACTCCTTTCCCAATTTGGAACCAGTCAACTGTTCATGTCTGGTTCTAACTGTTGATGTCTGGTTCTAACTATTGCTTCTTGATCTGCATATAGATATCCCAGGAGGCAGGTAAGGTGTGCTGGTAGTCCCATCTCTTTAAGAATTTTCCAGTTTGTTGTGGTCCACACAGTCAAAAGGTTTAGCATAGTCAATGAAGCAAGAGTAGATGTTCTATGGAATTTTCTTGCTTTTTCTATGATTCAATGGATGTTGGCAATTTGATCTCTGTTTCCTCCGCCTTTTCTAAATCCAGCTTGAACATCTGGAAATTCTCGGTTCACATATTGTTAAAGCCTAGCTTGTAGAATTTTGAGCATTACTTTGCCAGCATGTGAGATTAGTGCAATTATGTGGTAGTTTGAACATTCTTTGGCATTGCCTTTTTGGGGGATTGAAATGAAAACTGACCTTTTCCAGTCCTGTGGCCACTGCTGAGTTTTCCAACTTTGCTGGCATATTGAGCACAGCACTTTCACAGCATCATCTTTTAGGATTTGAAATAGGTCAACTAAAATTCTAACACCTCCACTAGCTTTGTTCATAGTGATGCTTCCTAAGGCCCACTTGACTTCGCATTCCAGGATGTCTGGCTCTAGGTGAGTGATCACACCATGGTGGTTCTCTGAGACATTAAGATTTTTTGTATAGGTTTTCTGTGTATTCCTACCACCTCTTCTTAATATCTTCTGCTTCTGGTAGGTCCATACCATTCCTGCCCTTTATTGAGCCCATCTTTGCATGAAATGTTCCCTTGGTAGCTCTAATTTTCTTGAAGAGATCTCTAGTCTTTCCCATTCTATTGTTTTCCTCTCTTTCTTTGCATTGATCACTGAGGAAGGCTTTCTTATCTTTCCTTGCTACTCTTTGGAACTCTGCATTCAGATGGGTATATCTTTCCTATTCTCCTTGGCCTTTAGCTTCTCTTCTTTTCTCAGCTATTTGTAAGGCCTCCTCAGCAACCATTTTGCCTTTTCCATTTCTTTTCCTGGGGATGGTCTTTATCCCTGCCTCCTGTACAATGTCACAAACCTCCGTCCATAGTTCTTCAGGCACCCTGTCTATCAGATCTAATCCCTTGAGTCTGTTTGTCACTTCCACAGTATAATTTGTAAGGGATTTGATTTAGGTCATCCCTGAATGGTCTAGTGGTTTTCCCTACTTTCTTCAATTTAAGTCTGAATTTGGCTATAAGGAGTTCATGATCCGAGCCACAGTCAGCTCCCAGTCTTCTTTTTGCTGACTGTATAGAGCTTCTCCATCTTTCACTGCAAAGAATATAATCAATCTGATTTCGGTGTTGACCATCTGGTGATGTCCATGTGTAGGACTGTCTCTTGTGTTGTTGGAAGAAGGTGTTTGCTATGACTAGTGCATTCTCTTGGCAAAACTCTTTTAGCCTTTGCCCTACTTCATTCTGTACTCCAAGGCCAAACCTGCCTGTTACTCCAGGTATCTCTTGACTTCCTACTTTTGCATTCTAGTCCCCTATGATGCAAAGGACATCTTTTTTTGGTCTTAGTTCTCAAAGGTCTTGTAGGTCACCATAGAATCGTTCAACTTCAGCTTCTTCAGCATTAGTGGTCAGGGCATAGACTTGGATTACTGTGATATTAAATGGTTTGCCTTGAAAATGAACAGAGATCATTTTGATGTTTTTTGAGATTGCATCCAAGTACTTCATTTCAGACTCTTTTGTTGACTATGAGGGCTACTCCATTTCTTCTAAGGGATTCTTGTCCACAGTAGTAGATATAATGGTCATCTGAATTAAATTTGCCCATTCCAGTCCGTTTTAGTTCAGTGACTGTTAAAATGTCAATGTTCACTCTTGCCATCTCCTATTTGACCACTTCTAGTTTACCTTGTCATGGACCTAACATTCCAGTTCCTATGCAATATTGTTCTTTACTGTATCAGACTTTATCCCCATCACCAGTCACATCCACAACCGGGCATTATTTTCACTTCAGCTCAGCCTCTTCCTTCTTTCTGGACCTGTTTCTCCACTCTTGGGCACCTACCAACCTAGGGAGTTCATCTTTCAGTGTCATTGTCTTTTTGCCTTTTCATACTGTTCATGGGGTTCTCAGGCATGAATACTGAAGTGGCTTGCCAATTCCTTCTCCAGTGGACCACGTTTTGTCAGAACTCTCCACCATGACCTGTCCATCTTGGGTGGCCCTACACATCATGGCTCATAGTTTCATTCAGTTAGACAAGGCTGTGATCCAAGTGATCAGTTTGGTTAGTTTTCTGTGATTGTGGTTTCCATTCTGTCTGCCCTCTAATGGATAAAGGCAAAGGAGAAGCCCCAACGAGACGGTAGGAGGGGCAAAACTGTGTCTAGAATCAAACCCCATACCCGCTAGAGATGCTCGGAGGGCTCAAACAAAACCTTGTATGCACCAGGACCCAGAGACCCCACAAGAGACTGAGGCTGACCTGGCTTTGAGTGTTTGAGTGTCTCCTGGGGAGGCATGAGTCAGCAGCAACCTGCCGTGGGGACAGGGGCTCTGGTTGCAGCAGACCTGGGAGATGCGGTGTGTGAGCCCCAGCATAGAGCCACCAAGCAGACAACCTACAAACTGGAGAACAATTATACCAAAGAAGTTCTTGTACTGCTGTAAAAGTTCTAGGGCTCACAACAGATTTCCCAACCTGGGGATCCGGCAAAGGTACTGAGAACCCCCAGGGAATTTGACTTTGAAGGCCAGTCGGATTTGATTACAGAACTTCCACAGGACTGGGGAAACAGCACACCAGGACCCAGGACACCAGTGATCCCACAAGAGACTGAGCCAGACTTGCCTGTGAGTGTCCAGGAGTCTCCAGCTGACGGGTGGGTCAACACTGGCCTGCCGTGGGGTCAGGGGCACTGAATACAACAGTCCTGGCAAAAGTCCTTTTGAAGGAGATCCATTTACCCTTACCCCACCCATCAAAAGAAAACTGGATTAAAGATTTATTGAGCATGGCCTCGCCCATCAGAACAAGACCCAGATTCCCCCACAGCCAGTCCCTCCCATCAGGAAGCTTCCACAAGCCTCTTATTCTTATCCATCAGAGGGCAGAGAGAATGGAAACCACAATTATAGAGAACAAAACGGATAAATAAGTTCAAATATATTTATGCTGGAATACTATTCAGCAATAAAACTGAATGATGTAGTGCTTCACATGCATGAATAACGGATAAATCTCAAATGCGTTCTTCAGCAAAAGCAGTTAAAAGACAAGAGTACAGATGATTCTATTATATAAAATTCAAAATTAAGCAAAACTAACTTTTGATCACAGAGGTCAAAAGAGTGGTTACTTCTGGCTAGGAGGATGGAGATAATAGCTGGGAAGAGGCATGAGGAGCAAGAGTGTTAAGACTGTTCCATTTCCTGATATGGGGTGGCATTTACAAAGTGTGTTCATTGTGAAAATTTACTGAACTGCCACCACACTTATGTGAACTCAACTGTATTCATGTTATACTTCAATGAAACTAAGTTTACTTGAAAACAAAAAGCATCACACAAGGGATTTCTGGTTAAACAATTCAGCTGAACAACTGAGTTTATCTCTGCTCTCATCCAACACCTCTGAAGTAAGAGTGAAGAAATTAAAAGACAGCCACCCTTAAGAACAAACAGAAGTATGGCAGACCATACTTTCCAACACCGACCACAACAATAACCCCCCAACCCCATCTCACACACTTCTGCAATCTCATCTTACCACTCCCTCATAAAAATGGAGTTTCTGTCCCCTCTCCTGGTTGGGGCTTGTGACTGTCTTGACCAATACATTATGGCAGAAATGGTGCAGTGTGACCTGAGGAAAGATCATAAAAGAGCACGTAACTTCCACCAGACCTTATCTCTTGAGCTGCCAGATAAAAAGTTTGCAAGGTAAAAACTGCCTCAAGGCAACCATGGTGGGAAAGCCACATGTAGCTGAGCCCAGTCTTCTAGCCATGCTTGCCAAGGTGCCACAGGTCGAGTAAGGTAGCAGATCTCAGCTTTCTGAGTTTCCCTCTGCAATGAGTCATCACAGCTGAGGCCCCAAACATGGTGGGGGGAAGACATCCCTGCAGGACTCTCTGCAAGTTCCTGACCCACAGATTCTGTGAACATAATAGTGGTTTGTTATAGATTAAGATAACCAGATCAGAGAAAGAGCAAGCGTACAGTAGACAAACAAGTCAATAAAATTCTGAAAGACAAAAAGCAGATGATATGCTAAGTGTCATAGGTTTCAGACAAGTCAGAAGCCCATTCAAACAAATCAGAACCCCAGAAAAGTACACAAGAAATGGCAGCAGGGGTTGAAAAGAGGAAGATTGTGAAAAAACTGAATGAGAACTAGTTAAATTCCTAGATCTGCTCCTCCACATCAGGCTGCCAGGGTACACTCTTTCCCATATTATCTCCTCCCCAGACCAAAACCAAACATTTGACTCTAGAGATGCTGGACAGAAACAGAAACGCCAAGATATATCAGGGTGAGGATGGCCACCTAGTCCATTTCCCTATTTTGGCTACCAAGACACTAGCTTATGTGTCTTGCAGCACCAGGATGAGGGTGAGAGGAAGTCCCAGAATGCTAGCTATCCAACAGGCCTAATGGCCTACACAGTCACAGAAATCTCTGAAGGATACGAGTAATTTTTTTTAAAAAAGGGGGAAGGGGGACTATAAATTACCTGGTGTCCTAATATGTTTGACCATACTGGGGCTACATACATGAAAGACACACAGAAAACTAAAACAAAAAGCCAATTTACTCCTTTAAAAAATCTTTGTACATAAAAAGAAAAAATCACAGTGAACAGCATTTGTTTATATAGTCTTCATAATCTAAACACTGATTTAATCCAAAACCATAACACTATGGAGGAAGCGGAAAATTTGGGGGCAAGTGGAGTACATAGATGGGTGGTTATCTTCTACTGTAGAAAAATCTCTAAAATTTTAGAAATCATGAAATACCAGCATTGGCAATATAAAATGCGATGATATACACCAAAGAGCTGAAAGATTGAGAAGGGGATGCTTTAGAGAAATGGAAGCATTCTTCTTATTTAAAAATATAGTAGAATTTTATGTGCTGTGCTTAGTTTAGTTGCTCAGTCATGCTTCACTCCTTGTGACTCCCTGGACTGTAGTCTGCCAGCCTCCTCTGTCCATGGGGTTTTTCAGGTAAGAATACTGGAGTAGGTTGCCATTTCCTCCTCTAGGGGATCTTCCCAACCCAGGGATCGAACTGCCCACATTTCCTGCACTGCAGGAAGGTTCTTTACTGCTAGGTAGAACTCTATACTTGATGTGAATTACGTTATCAATAAAGCTGTCACTAACAGAAAAAGAATGAATTAAATTCTAAAAGAGAAAAAATTCTGGAAGCACAGAGAACAATTGGTTCTACTTCTACAGATTAAGGGAAAGCTTCATAAAAAGGAAAAGGGGACCATGTGACCAAAGTCTTGAAATACAAAATAATAAGATGGAGAAGCACAGAGAATTAGGTTAAAAAGTTTTTTGGGGGACCCAAACATTGAGGGACATCAGATGCCACTCCAGTCAATAAAAAGAAATCAAAGGTTTTTGAGTAGGACGTTATCACTGAGGGAAGTTCAGAGAACGATTCTCTGAACAGGCCAAAATCTAGAAGTGTTGACCTACTACAATACCCAGGCAAACCAAGAGGCAGAGAAAAAGAATTATAGCCAAAGTACAAGACACAGAAATGTGTGTGCATTTTTATGTCTCTAATTTTTAAAATAAAGCTATAAAGTTGGAATTTTTAAATGGTCAGAGGGAGAATATGATGGTAGATGTTCTAAAATAGATTTTAGAACATTAATTATTTTTTAATATGTAAATATTTTAAATATTAGCACTGTAAAAAATAAATTTTAAGTTAAAAATGTAATCCCCAAAAAGCCAAAATTAAAATCAAACACACAAACCACCTGGGGCTTCCCAGGTGGTGCTAGTCGTAAAGAATCCACCTACCAATGCAGGAGAAGCTGGAGACAGAAGTTTGATCCTGGGTCAGGAAGATCCCCTGGATTAGGAAATGGCACTTGCCTCCAGTATTCTCAAAAAAATTACACGGACAGAGGAGCCTGATGGGCTATAGTGCATGGGGCCGCAAAGAGCTGGACACTACTGAGCGACTGAACACACATACAAACCTTAGTGCGCAGCCAGTCAACATAACAAGACTGAATAATTATTTCAAGGAATTTTAAAACACAGTAATTTGAACAAATATTCCCAGTGGAAGATACCCTAAAGACAAAAAGAACAACAACAAAAAATCCTCAAGCAACAATTAGCAACCATGGTAGTATCGATACTGTAACTCTAACACCATTGTGTGTACTATGTGATAAAGCAATGGCTAATTACACTACTGTTTTTGAAAACAGAAATTTTCAGCATAGGAGAAAGACATTTTTTAAACAATTAATGACAAACATTATAGTTCTAAATATGAAAGTTCTGCATGAAATCTTAAATTTATCTTTAAAAAAGAATGCTGAGTGACATCAAGGAAACAGTGGAATAAGGACCTCCACCAATTCTTCTAAGAAAACTGACAAATAACTCTAGAAGTCAACCAAAACCTTTCAGCAATCTGGGCAGGATATGCTCAAGAAAAATGGCTGAATCTTGGTAAAAACAGAGCTTTCTAGCTTTTTAACTTGCTCTGGTCCCAGCCTCCCCAGTCAACTCCACAATAGACCTGAAAACTAACAGCAGATTTGCAATACAAACCCCAGCCTGAAAAGCCAGCAAAGAAGGCTGAAGCTCCTTTAAAGCTTCATTTCCAGGAAATTTGTAACTATTTGACTTGTCTGATGGTTCCCTGAAGACCTCACTTACAAGGCTATTTGTATTCAACCTGATTTGGGGCTTGCCCAATACAAAGGCATTTTACTCCAGGGGCATTTGTCAAAAACTATTCCAGGAAGCTGTTGGACTTGGTGGTTTTCTGAAGCAGTGAATAACAACTGGAGCAAACAGAAGAATAAGCAAAAATCCTAAAAGGAAAAGCGGGGTAATGAGATGTCCCTAACAACTTTGAAAAGAGCCAAAAAATATAAAAATCCTGAGATTCAAGAAAGCAAAACACAGACGTAGGCTTTGCACATACCAAGAAAAGACCTGAGAAGTCTCTAGGCTCTCTCTGACCATGAGGCTCTGCACAATCATGAGAATGAAGGTTATAGCAGAGCTTACAATTGCCTGCACACAGACTACTCTTAGCAAAGACTGGGAGATTTATTGGTTCCAGGCAGTTACCTAAACACAGAAGTACACAGAGATTTCAGTGGCAACATAGGACAAAGAATACATACTACAAAATAAGTTCAGAAAATCACTGTAAACAATGAAACAACTATTCCAGTAGATAGTAACAAAAGCAAATGCTGCAGAGGAGGAATAGTCTGCTTTCCAGAACTGCATATTAAAATGCCCAGTTTTCAACCAAAATTTTTAGATATGCAAAGGAATAAAAATAAGTACGGTCCATCCACAGAACAAAGGGCAATCAATAAAAACTGTACCAGAGGAAGCCCAGATGATATGCTTGCTAGACAAGACTTTAAATCAGCTATTTAAAGTATGTTCAAAGAATTAAGGGAAGCTATGCCTAAAGAACTAAAGCAAAGTGTATATTTAAGAACAACGTATCAAACAATACAGAGTATCAATAAACAGAAAAATTACACACACACACACACATATATATATATAAGATCAGAAGGAGAAGAGAGCGTCAGAGGATGAGATGGCTGGATGGCATCACCAATGCAATGGACGCGAACTTGGGCAAACTTCAGGAGATGGTAAGGGCCAGGGAGGCCTCGCATGCTGCAGTTCATGAGGTCACAAAGATTTAGACAAGACTGGGCGAGTGAACAACAACATAAAAGATCAAGTAGAAAGTAGGATAACTGTTATTAAAAATACACTAGAAAGGCTCAAAAATATATCTGAGCAGGCAGAAAGAATCAATGAACTTGGGAATAGATCAACTAACATTATCCAGTCAAGCAAGAGAAAGAAAAAAATAAAGAAAAATGAACAGAGACTCAGAGACCTATGGGAAATCATGAATAACAAAATGCGCAAATCGGAAGTCACAGAAGGAGAGTTGAGAAAGGGAAAGAACATTTAATGAAAAAATGGCTGAAAACTTTCCAAACTCAGTAATTTTAAAATAATAATAATCTCACAGCCAAAATGCTCAATGAACTCCAAATAATTAAATTCAGATATACACTAAGAAGCACTGCAAACTCAGGAAAAAAAAAAGAGAGACAAAAAGAATCCTGAAAGCAACAAGAAGTGATCTATCATATATAAGGGATCCGCAATAAAATACCTGATTTCTTCATCAGATACCACAGAGGCCAGAAGGCAATGGGATGACATGTTAAAGTGGTGAAAGGAAAAGCTAGTCGACCAATAACCCTACATCCAACAAAACTATCCTTAAATACGAAGGAGAAATCAAGAATTTGCCACTGACATGCTCTGCAAGTAATCATTCATGTTGAAATGAAAGAATACAAACTCAAACACACAAGAAAAAGAGCACCATGAAAGATTAACTACCTAAGTAAACAAATACATTTTTGGTTGTTAAACTAATTTTCTTCTATGTGAAGTAAAAACATCGAAGTAAGGGACTTCCCTGGTGTCCAGTGGGTAAAGATTCCACACTCCAAATGCAGGGGGAGCCCAGGTTCGATTCAATCTCTAGTCAGGGAACTATATTCTGCAGGCATACAGCAACTAAGAGTCTGCATGCCACAGCTAAAGATCGCACATGCCCCAAATAAGACCCAATGCAGCCAAAATAAATATTTTTTAATGTTAAAAAAATGTTTAAAGAAACACGCAATGGGGCTTCCCTGGTTGCTCACTGGTAAAAAAAAAAAATTCTATACCACCTCTCTTCTACTAAAAACTTCTCAATCATGTTGTCTACTTTAAGTGTTTTCAAATTTGGAAAAGATTTTGTTGTTCTGCTGGCCTTAAAATGGCAAGCAGGGTAGAATGTTCTATTTGCATATTTGTCCTGGGAATCTAAAGAGTTAACTGCTGTTTGATGGCAAACCAAAACTAACATTCTGCTATAATCCAGCTTATCTTTCCGTTTCTTGCTATACATCTAAGTATATGCTTCCTTAAAAGAGTGTAACAGAAACCATTTGGGTCAAAAACAAGCACTGTAGTTATTTAAACCTTGTCCCCAAAATAATAATAGCTATAGGTCAAGCCCTGATACAAGGAAACAACTTTGTAATGCAAATATGTTATGATCACTGATGGATATTGTCAAACGAAAGATTTACCTATAAATTAGATTTTTTTAAATACTTACTTCATATGATAGAGTATCTTGAGGTAAAAATTTTCACAATCCAAACTTGAATTACCATAAAAGTCAATGGGGACTTGAAACACCACCAAAATGGAGTTAACTTCTGTCCTCTCAGGTACACTCTCTTAGAACTAAAAAAATCCTGGATGTAAACGGCCAAACATAGGAGGTATATGAAAGACGAGGAAAAGGCAGTGGACTTCTTAGAGACATCAAAACTTGAGGAATGACAAGGCAGTTAAGTTCCCTGGATTTAACGGTCTCCCCTATTTCCAGGACAGGATGCTGCTTCACCATCACAAGTCACAGGCAAAACAGCCCCAAGGCTTTTTCTTCCTAACCCAAAGAAATCTTTTCAGTAATACCCACCATACTCCAGCCAAATACCAATGGAACACCCTCCGTGCAAACCCTTCAGTTTCAGTCACGTAGAGCATGCAGCTAATCTTCCACACTCTCTTCCTCTCAGCCAGACTGGGGAGCAGGTGGTGTCAATCCAAGTCCCCTACTAGGATAGTGCTGGCAGAACTGAACAGGCAGTTGATCTTCTATCCCTCACATAGGGGTGCTCCAGTTCCCCTGCCAGGATGGTATGGATAAGGAAAGAAGAAGCAGATCTTCCAGGCCCTGCAGAACCAGAGGGGTGGCTCCAATACTCCTGTGCTGAGTTACGGCAAAACTGAAAGAGAGTTTATCTTTTTTCACACCCAATGGTGCTCAGATTCACCCACTTAAGGTAGTGTCTGTGTGGTCAACGGCAAGCTGGGCCGCCAACACCACCACCCAAAAGCGAGGAGACTTAGCAAAGCTGTGTAAGGCAGGATTAGTCACCACTACACTGGAACACAGACACACACCTGGTATCAGCAAGAACCAGATAAGAGCTGAACCAGCACTGAACAAAGTGTTGTGAGTTGGAGCCAGTTAGCAGTCCACTTTCTCCCCATCCCTGGTGTCAGCAGGGACCAGTGGAAAGGTGAACCTCCACACCCAGCCAGCAGTGAGATTGAATGAAGAAGCCAAACGAGATGACGCAGCCAACAATCCACTTCACCCATTCTCTGGGTGCCAGAGGTGCCCAGAGGAAAATGAGCTCCCACCACCCACCACTCAGCATCAACTCAGGGGAAGTGGTACCAAGTGGGGGGCCTATGCTCCATCCTGCACCATCAGAGTGCTGTGAGTTAGCCCTCCACTACTACTCTTTTGCTGAGAAGCATGACTCATCAGGAACCTGATCTTGCCACCCCGACTCAGAGGCAACAAAGTGGTATAGACTGGTGCCCAACTTTTGCCAGGAAGATTATCAGTGAAGGCAGCTGTTGAACTTGCATCCCATCAGTCTACAGCAAGACAGTATAATTCACTGCTTTACTTTTCCCAGGGTTATTGTCAGTAGGGCCTAGTCAGAAGCTCAATCTACACAGCCACCCAGTCCTGGCACTAAAGCTCAACAAGGATTTTTACCTACTATAAAAATAGAATGCAATCTAGAATTCTCATAAAGTGATATCAAATATGTCCAGGATACAGCTGAAAATCACTCACCATACCGAAAGCCAGAAAACTATAAAGTGAAAACTATAAAGAGAAAACAATCAACAGATTCAACACTGAGATGAACCAAGTTTTTGATAAACTGACAAAGATCTTGTTTAACCAATCCATTTTTTAATTTTTAAATTCTTGACATTAACAGAACTACACTGAAATTTATAAACATTCCACTCTTAAATTTCTTACCAACAAACAGGGATAAAACTCTTAAGCCAAAATCCCCAAACAAAACTAAAAATAGGGAAAAGCTTATAAAACTAAATAAGGATTCCAGCATTAACAGCTGAACAGAGAATATGATTTTTAAATTAGTAGCAGATGATAAAATTGTGCAGAAATTGAACACTTACAACTTCTACAACTTGGAATCATTGACCAGAAATTACACAGCTGGATCATGGGAAAACAGCAGAAAGAGTTACAAGTAAACCTACACTGTTCCAGCTGCACCCCATGCCATTCTCAGAATAAAGGCTGGCACTGACTAGATATTGGGCCACTAATACTGGCAACAGAAACCAGTGACAGTAACCTGCGTACTAGAAGAGCCTTCCATTGGGTTGGCAATTTTGATGTGGCAAATCTCACTAATGTTGGTGTCTTGGTGCCCGACTATGCAGGAAAGTTATTTGGAATGGTGAGTTTATGGGTGGTTTGAGGAGATACAACCAAATTTGCCCAATAGCTTTTCACCTCTGGGGAGCTGGAGTCAATTCTGGTGCAGTCCTGCCTTGCATCGTAAGTCTGACCACGGTTTTAGTCAACATAAATGCTTCAACAAGCTATTTTAACTGCTCTTGAACCAAACTGGAAAATGCTCAGTCTCAGGAAAGTTGTTTTAAAAGAACCAAATGGAAATTACAAAACTAAAAAATGTAATACTCAAAATAAAAATTCTCTGGACAGGCTAAACAGTAGAATGGAAGTGTCAGACAACAGAGACAGCAAACAGATCAATAGAATTTAGCCAACCTAAAAGAGAAAATGGACTGAAGGACTGGGGGTGGAAGACAAGAGTTTCAGGGACCCAAATACAGAAGCGCTAAGATTCTTATCAGAGTCCCAGAAGAAGAGAAGGTGGGATTTTAAAAGTATTCTAAAATATAATGTCTATAAATACTTCCAAACTGCAGTGAAACACATTAACTCAATGAAAGAAACCCACATCAAAATAAATAAAACTAAAGACATCCACACTAAGATACATCGTAACTTAATTTCTGAAAACTAAAGGCAAAGAAAAATT
This sequence comes from Antilocapra americana, assembly GCA_007570785.1. Taxonomy (NCBI): domain Eukaryota; kingdom Metazoa; phylum Chordata; class Mammalia; order Artiodactyla; family Antilocapridae; genus Antilocapra; species Antilocapra americana. The sequence goes on along the minus strand of ML664653.1, from coordinate 1,732,408 downwards.
CTTGAAAACAGCCAGAAAAAAACAATAAATTACTTACAGGGAACACAGATTCTAATGACAGAAAATTTCTGACTTGAAACTATAGAGAACAGAAGAAAATAGCACATTTTTCACGTACTAAAAAAAAAAGTACATTGTGAATTCTATATACGGCAAAAATATCCTTCAGGAATGAAGGGAAATAAAGTTATCCTGAAAAAATGACTTTAAAAGTTCTCTAAATAGAAAGGAAATGAAAGCAGAAGGCTGGGACTTCAGAAAGGAAAAAAGAACATTGGAATATATAAGATCATGAGTAAGTATAATAAGAATATTATACAATGCATGAGTTTCATAAATCATATTTGCTGGTTGAAGCAAAATTTATCACACCATCTGGTGTGATGTTCAATGTTACTAAGAGAAAACACTTAAGAAAATTACATTTCATAAGAGGGCAGGCAAAAGGACCTAGATGGAAGTAAAGGTCTGCACTTCACTGGAAGTAGTAAAATATCCACCACAGAAGATAGTGATAAATTACATATTTCAATACCGAGAACCACCACTAAGAAGTCTATACAAAGAGACACACTTAAAAACACTACAAATCAAGATGGAATCAAAAAATATATATCCAGATAACCCACAAGCAGGAAAGAAACAAGAATGAAAGAAACCAGAAAGAGGAACAAGCCATAGTAAAATAGCAGACTTAAATTCTAATGTATCAACAATTAGCTTAAGTGTAAACAGTCTATACTAATTACAAGAGACAAGAAGAGTAGGTTTTTTAAAATAATTCAACAATATGTTGTACTTCCCCCCCCAAAAAAACTTCACTTTAAATACAACAGGTAAAGCTAAAGTATGGAAAAAGACTTACCATGTAAATATTGATTTTTTTTTAAAAAAAGCAAGAGTGGCAATATTATTATCAATAAAGTAAGATTTAAGAGCAAGTAAAATTACTAGCAATTTTAGCAAGAGCAAAAGATGATAATGATAAAAGGAACAACCCACCAGAAGGAAGATATGACAAACTTAAATATGTACACATCAAATGACAGAGCTTCAAAGTACAAGAAGTAAAAACTGATAAAAGGAAAAACAGACAAATCCACAACTATAGCTGGAAATCTAGAAATACCACATTCTCACTAATTAGAAGAACTACTAGACAGAAAATCAGTAAGCATATAGAAGAACTGGACAATAAAATCAACCAAAAAGATCCAATTCTCATGTATATAACACTCTATCCAACAGAATACACATTCATTTCAAGCACCCATGGAATGGTCATCAAGATAGACCACATCCTGGGTCATAAAACACATGTCAACGAAGAGAATGAAAATTATACAGAGTAAATCTCCTAACCATAACAGAATCAAGCTAAAAGTCAGTGACAGTAAAAAACTAAAAATCAGTGACAGTGAAAACAGGAAAATCTCCAAATACTCAGAAGCTGAGTAACACTACTAAATACTAAATATTCCAAGGACTGAAGAGGAAACTTAAAAACGCATAGAACTGAATGAAAATACGAGAATATGTGGGACACAACTAAAGCAGTGCCGAAATGAAAACGTATAGCACTAAATTTGTACATCAGAGGAAAAAAGAAGGTCTCAAATCAATAATCTAAAAGACATGAACAGACATTTCACCACAGAGGCGAATATTTCCTTCTGAATACAGAAGGAAAATAAGGACATGAAAGACATTCAACATTACTAGCCTTTGGAGAAATGCAAATTATAACCACAATGAGCTATCACTACACAGCTATCAGAATATGGAAAATAAAAAAAATAGTAGTAACAGCAAATGCTGGGAAGGGTGCAACAAAGCTAGAACACTGGTGGGAACTGCTGATGGGAATGTAAAATGGTAAAGTTGCTCTGGAAAACAATTTGGCAGTTTTTCATAAGACTAAACAAGCAATCATCAGCAACTGCCCTCTTGGACATTTATCCCAGAAAAACTTATACTCACAAAAACACCTGTACAAAAATGTTCATAGCAGCTTTATTTACAATAGCCACAGACTAAAAATAACTCAAAGTATCCTTCAACAAGTAAATGGTTAAGGAAACCATGGTACATCAATAACACGGAGGAACAAACTATACATAAGGATACATCCCACCTATATAACTTTTTTTCAATGACAAAATTATAGAAACAGAGTAGATCAGTGCTTGCCAGGAGTTAGAAACAGGGGGTGGGGTGGGTGAATATGGCTCTGAAGGACAACATGATGGATACTTGTGATAAACAGGTCTGTATCTTGACTATCTCAATGTCAATATCCTGGTCATGACATTATACTAGATTTCTTATTACTGACAAGTGCATGTGAATCTACAATTATTTCTAAATAAACAATTTTTAAAAAGCAAATAGAAAAAAACTGCCATTTACAGAAATATATTCACTTGATTTTACAGAAATATATTCACTTGATTATGAATCAATCTGTCATGGTATTGTCCACTTCTGTAAGGACAACCAAATCCAACAAAACAAATGTTAAGGATCCAGCTATCTCTTTTCACAGAATCCTGACTAAGAGTTGAATCATCTTTACAGATAACAATAAATATTATCCTTTGATTCTGAATGCTGTCTACAACATCCTGGCCAAGTAGTGTCAATGAGCAAACTTGAACATCTTCAATGACAGAAGACCCACTTATCCATTTATAAACACTTTGAAAAAGTGTTAATGAAAAAGTTTCTCCTTAAGAGTTATACTCTGAATCTAACATACAAACTCCAGACCTATCTTTTTGACTAACAAGCTTAGATATATATGTGATTAAACATATAATCGCAATATACTCATACATATACACACAGAGAGCAAAATTCAGCAATAAAAGTTCACATTCAGTAGATTGGAAAGTGTTTCAATTAATGCCAATTCTTGCTACTTTTAGAGAAACTGAGGGGCCTTACTATCTGTAACACTCAAATGTCTGTACCTAATAGTACATATTTAATGTGACATTTCTTATCAATTCATGTCTGACAATTCATGAGTTGAATTGCCCTGTCATAAGTTCCTAATAAACAGATAAACAAACAGTAATTGTACCCATGTTCTAGATCTGACCCAAGAAATAATTCCAGCTGTAAAAAAAGTAGTAGTTAGGAGAAGTCAAAACACCATTAATAAATAAGGCTAACTTTCAAATCAAAGACTAACTGAATAATTTATCATATTAGACTAACCAAAACATACAATTCTCAGTTACATTATGTGCCTGCATTCATTTCTGGTCTTGAAAGCTTGAGGCTGAAATCAAAGAAAATTACAATCCAGAACAAAGTTCCACTGTGCCCTCCTTTTGGATCAAAATCTCCAAGAACTGAGTCAATCCTAAAGATTTAAATGATTTAGGCTATATTACAAATCCACAGTTATTAAGACAGTATGGTACTGGCACAAAGACAGAAATATAGATCAATGGAA